>QLNU02013614.1:16762091-16782884 GCA_006491805.2 Dysdera silvatica
AATAGATGGCGACACAAATCAGGCTTTTTGTTATGTTACCTTTTTTCGCCTTTTTCACTTTTTCGTTTTTGATTTAGTGGCAACAAATCAGTTTGGACGAATTTTCTGACGATGGTGGACGCTTGATTTTCCACCGAAACAATTGTAAAATGTTTCTCCTGCTCAAATTAAACTGCGTTTGTGTGTAATTTGTTTTAAATATTATTTTTGCGCAGTGTATCGCTCATATTTCTCTCATGAAGTCATAAATTTGTTTTCCTTTGTTATTCGTGACATTGTTTCTTCACAAGAAATATAAAAGTGAGAAGGGTAATAATATCTTACAATTTAATATAAGGAGAGGAAAGCGTTTGTTCTTGTTCTCATTCGTCTAGTAGTTCAAGACACCGCGGGGGTCAACGAGGGGACCCTGGTTCGAATCCGGGATGAGAACGGCGTCTCTTTTTCTCCTAAACAAAAATAGCTCTAATTTGAAATACTAATATGTGGGTGTCAAATTTATTTGTAATAAGAAATAGAACGTTACGTGTCAGTATAACTGAGCCCGAATCCATTGAACTTGTCATTTTTCCGTCACTTCCACCATCACGTCACTTTTTACGAAATATTTCTCCATCACCGGGCAAGTAACGTCACGCAGTGAGTTCCTCAGGAGTCTGTGAATAAACTAACGTTCTCAACTTCCTTTTATTAGCAATTGAATTGAATATTTAATTTTATCAGATGATAGCGTATTATTACTGAAGAACATGCAAACAGCCTATTGTATATTACGAAAGATTTTAATCTAAAATGAAAATACTGTATGGTGTCCTAACCAAACGTTTTTGTCGAAACCCTAATTTTTTGTTTGGGAGTTTTATGGTGCAAGGGCATCAAGGATTACGCTGCACCGGAACCTAGAAATTTTCGAGGAATACGAATTTTTTATGAGTCAGGGAATCAACCCCCTTACCGCAGTGGGTAGTTGGTCGGTAAACGTTCTTTCGTTTTTGGCACCATTAAGAACCGAACCCGGGTCGTGTTATCACTGCATCACGACAGTTCTCAAAAATACGCATAAAAATAACCGTGTGAATTATTCGTCGGAAGCACTTATTTTAAGGGTGTTTAAAATAAACAAACGTAGGAATCATATTGTTTCCTTGATCTTGTAAATAAGGGTAAAATTGAATTGCGTCTGTTTTGAATAAGTTAAATATTTCTTTTCACATTTTGAATATTGTTTTCCTCAGAGTGGGTAGATGATTAAAAAATTGTAAAAATGAGAGCGTGAGGAACTAGCTATTATAAATATCGGAATTATAGACAGACATCGGTAAGCTAATTCACAAAATAACGAGAGACAGAATGGGAGTTTGCAAAAGAGTGATAGTAGTTGTTGGGTACGGCCAAGTCATAACACAATTTGAATATTTAACAAAAAATACCTCTGTAAGTAAAAATTACAAACTTACCACAGTTGGGATCTTACACATTGAAGTACGTAGATACCTTGATGATACACCTACGCATGATCACATAATACGTAAAAAAATATATACGTAAAAAAATACATATGAGTAGTAAAAAACTTCAGTGGTAAAAAGTGAATTCAATGAAAGAACTATTTTGTTTGATAAACATATATTAAGTGTATTTTTAAAAATAATTGGAGAATTATTTACCATAAAACCTGATGAAGACTTTAATGGTTAAGTACTTTTCGAAGAAAAGGTAATTTTTATTTTTATTGAAAATTATTTGTTGTGTAAGTAATGTCATTATCAGTTAAATCTGGATAATGTAAAATCCATGAATTATTACCAAAGTTAGATATTATTGGTTCCAAATGTGAAAACGTTGCATCGATATCAATTTTTAAAATGTTAGAAACGCAAAGTAACGCTCCTGAATTCAATCGTAGCTTTACTTATAGAATGCAAAGCATTGGGCGGAGGAAGGGATACATGTAAACGTTTTGTTCGACAATAGACCTTCTACCACCTGCTTCTCAAAAAGCATGTGATGGAATAACTCACAAAATTAGAGGTCGCCATGGACATTGCAAAAGCCAGAAGAGATACTGCTTCTTTGCAAGAAAGCTCACATCTGAACACTGAATTAAATATAATAGTTGGCAATGGAGATGAAACATGGAAAACTAGTGGATATTTACCTCCAACAGGTGTTTGTTAGTGATTGTGGCAGAAAGCGAAAAAGTTATTGATACTGAAGTAATGTCAACATGGTGCCAAGGCTGTTGAAAAGGACCACGTTTGAAAAAGAAACTCTAAATGTTGATCGTATCTCTTAAACCAAAATATGTGAAAAATCATACTTGCTCTTCCAGTCAAATGCAAGTTGAATGAATGCTAAATATGCCTAAAAAAGATCCGAATGTGACCATGGTTTTTACTACATAAAGTCATTGATGATGGCGATACGAAAACTTTTGCTTCAATTACAAATAACAACCAGTGTAGAGGAATTGCCGTTGAAGAAATAGAATATGCTGGACGTATTCAAAAAATATTAGGAAAATAGTTTTGAAAATTAAAACAAGACTTGAAAGCAGTTAAAAGACGGAAAAACTGTCACTGAAAAAGGCAGATTGACGGGTCACATGATTGATGAGACGACAATTTATTATGACAAGGATATAAGGTCAAACTTTGGTAATTTACAAAAAATGAGCAAAGCTGTATAGGCAATATTTTATCACAAATATTGAAATAAAAAAAAATGCCTATTGCCAATTTTGTCCGAAAAGTGATAAATTGTGGTAAAAGTATTAAAAAGCTGGTGCGAATGAAACCAACGAGACGTGTGTGCATAAAAATTCATTTCCATCAGTAATTTTTGAAGGGATTCGGATTGTTTTCAGAAACTTGTTCGCATTGGAACTATTAATACGTTGTCTAGGTATTCAAGTGCAAAATCCACATGAATCTTTAAATTCTTTGATTTGAGAATTTTGTTCGAAAACTTCAGGTACAAGTTGAATAATTGCCAAAATTGCTGCTAATGAGACTATAATTAATGATATTGATTAATGATTGTAATGACATTAGTAAAGATGATTTTTCAGTATGCAGCTGAACTTACATGTAGGCAGTGCCGTATTTCCCAATAGGAAATAGACTAGAGCGGCAAAATATTGAGTCTGTATTTTCCGTATTGAGTTGTATAACAAAATTAATACCATATGATATAATCAGATGTTTTGCCGAGAAGAAAGCTAGACGTCATGCTTTCCATTTAAATACCAGTGTTCGATAGGCTTTTATTTTTTGCTAAAATTAAAATTTATTTCAATAAAATTGAATTTGATTTATTATATACCAAAAAGAAATAATACTTCAATATAAGTTAATATTGTTTAATGTTTATGTTTCAATTTATGAGTTTGTTTTTCAACATATTTATTTTAAATACGAAATTTTTTGGCGTATATTGAATGTAACAATTTTTATGTTCCTACCACTGATTGGAGGGTAATGGGTAGAAAGGGGTGATAAAAAGTATTCTCGGGGCGGCAAAATGGTCAATCCGCCCCTGCATATAAGTGTCAAAGCGATAAATGCATACATTGGATTTGACAAATTGCGGATATTGATTGCTGAGGAGCGTAAGACAACAAGAACCCTTGAGGCTCGTCAAGCTAAAAACAGAAGAAAAAAGCTCAAAAGTGAAAGCCCATTTAGAAGCAGAATGGGAAGTGTACTCACCAGGCGCTTTCTAATCTAAAATGGAAAGTGAGAAATCTTTAAATCATAATTTAAAGTGCTTGTAAAACTTTAAAGTAGATTTTCTCAAAGTGTGTTTTCAAGTGCACTGATAACTTACAAACCGTTTAAAATAATTAAGTGAGAATTTCCAGAAAGCTTTACAATATATAGTATCTTACAATATTCACCTACTTTTTACTACTCATATTTTTTAAGTACATGCAAAATTAAATCTTACAAAATGCGTAAAAATTATATTTAAAGAAAAAAATTAATTTGCATATTAATTTTTAGGTGTATGGTGGGTATTCACTAAATATTGTATACCCATCGTCATTAATATATGATACGATACTGTATACCTATTGTATTTATGGACAATTTGAGTCTACATTGAAACTTAATTTGAAATTTGAACTAAATACGTTGCAATAATGTATTAAAATGCAAGAACCATATTTCATATATTGTAAATTAAAAGAAAATTACGCTTACAATTAGTATTGGCGTATTATTATTACATATATAAAAATAGGTGTTTGTTACTTCTGATCAAATTTTTAATTGGCTTTAAATTAGCTGGATAAACCAAGTTAAAACCATTGTAAATTTTGCTATTTTTGCAAGTTTAAAATTCCTAAGACCACTTAAATCTCCTACAGGTTGAAATTTCCCCACGCATGGAATAAGGTTACACTGTGTTCTGTATAATTAATAGGCAATTTATTATACAAAATTATTGGTAGCGTATTAATACAAAAATTATCCAGTATCTCCATAAAGAAAGATAAGAAATGTGTCATTTTTGGCCTATCGAACATGGTAGGGATTAATATATTTGTAATACTGGTGACGTATAAAATAATAATTTGCAATAATACCTAACAAATAAAATACGTTTAAAAAAAGAGAGTATATCTAACATTTGAAAACTAAGTAAAACCGGAACCTGCACGCAGGTCTATAGATAGACGATTTGGAACCCTTGACAGAACAGTCGAGATTTCACCCCCTAATCAAGAAAGTATTTTAACCTGTGATTTACTTCAGACAATTTTAAGGGCCCCCTTCGCCTGTGCCCTGGTCGTTCGTGTCACCCTTTAATTACGGCGCTGCTTGCAAGAGATCATTTAGAAGATCTAATAAAATTGCAAATATTGCTTATATAAACTAGATTTAACATTCAAAGGAATAATTATCAAAATAGAATACGAGAGCTTTAAGAGAAAACATAATCAAAATTAAGATAGAAAATTAATTTTACAGAACTTTGGTAACCGTATATTTTGATCCCTAGTGTATTACAATTTCATTACGAGAATGCATTGGAGTTAAATTTTCAAAAAATTTAAACAACGTTAAGGTAAATAACTTTTGCAAATTCACAATAAAATTAATATAAATTCAAAAATAAAATATTTAATGGATCGCAAAGCAACGAATAAATTACTAAAATATATTTATGTACGTATAATAAAACAATTAATTAAAAATAAAATAGAATAGCGTGTAAATGGAAACATAACAAAATACTAAACACCTTCAAAAAAAATTTAGGCTACGATGTATTGTTAAGAAATCTTTGCTTTTTATTTAATTCAACTCATGGAGTTCGCTTCTAAACGATTTTCCTCCTATTTACTTTTAAAGCAAATGTCACTTTCATTTGTGCACTATGTGGCCCGTTTTCTGAAATGTCTCTTCATAAAGTATACTAATGGCTCGGGAAAGAAAGAAATTTTTCCCTCTTTTAAAAATACGGAAGGGCTTTAAGCTAAAAGCTTACTTCCACTACCTTCAGGGGGATAAAATGCAAGATCTCCTCCCTCCCGAAAGATCACATTGCAAAAGAGAAGTTTGCTTTATAAATGTAACTCCCTGCCTTTATAAAGTAAATGCATTTTGAAGACAGATCTTGTGTCTAAACGTTTTCTATTAATCGAATTTTGAAATACTGTAAATAACTTTTAAATTATAGAGTGCGCTTTTTGTTACTGGTTCTCTCTCAGTTCATGTTGATCTTTTCTTTCAGGTAATATACTTTGACAACACAGTGTATATAAAACGATGATGCGGATCTAATAAATTCTATGCTTTTACCTTTGATCTAAATAGTATAACATAAAGATCAATGAATAGATATTGATTAAATGAATTCTTAATTTCGATATAAAAATTTGCATACACTACACTCTAGTTTAGGGGTCTTCAACCCGCGGCCCGCCAACAGGTTTTTCTGGCCCGCTGGCTTGCAAAAAATTACAAATTGTTTCACATAAAAATACACACCTTGGGAATTTTAAATCTAGGTATTTTATTTTATTCTGTTCACATTTTCACATTTAGTTATAAATATTTTAAAATGCTAGAGAACTAAAATAACTCGCGGTCTTCCCTCAATCGTTTTTTACTTTAATCAGTGGCGCACCCAGGATATTCCCAACGGGAGGGGGCCCAGTGATGCAACAAATTTTTGGTGAAAAAAATGGCCAGGGGTTATATCAATTACGGTTGGTTTATTTTGTGTTCATTTGTCATTATTAAATAACTAATAATTCTACAGTGCAAGATACTCAAATAATTAAAAATAGTAGTAGATTTTGTTTATACAATTCTACAATGGCCAGCTTTTGTCTTCCACAAAAATCACCGTTTTAGTAATTGGATGAAAAATAACCCTATTGTGGAAAACTTGTGTTTGCTTGACCTCTATCCACTACTTGATCTATAGAAGTCTTTTTCCCTTTTGTGACCTTTAAAAACTCATCGGCTTTGTGAACTGAATCCTTATGATAGAGAAAAGTTCTATGTTGGCTGAACTTTTCCAAGATCTTCCAGGTATTAAACTCTTTTGAAACCTGTTGACCTGTGAACTATGTCGATTTTAAACCGATTTCATGGGATGAAAAGTAAGCACACAAAATTTTCTGTAGGCACTGGCTTCTACCTTTGGGTAAGCTAGATAGTTATGCTTACTCAATTCAGATGAGCAGAACTTCAGACTGTGGTGAGATTTTCCTTGACTTTATACAGCACTATTGTGACTGTCGTGAGAAAACTGAAATTTGCATATGGTTACCAAAGACATTTTTGCACTGTTATCCTATCTTGAATGGTGAGGTTAGATTTCTTGACATAATTAAAAATATCTGCAGTCAGAATTTCCATTTCAACTGTTTTGGTCTACTTTTACCTTCTGGAAAGCATTTGAAGACAGCTCCTAGCCACTGCTGTTGCCTTACTCAACAGCAATCTCATCAATGTCACAAGAGTTCAGGGAAATGTCATTGAAATCATCACTAATTTCAATTTCAGTACTTTTAAAAACAGTAATTTCAGCGTCTGTTGGCGTAATAATTTTCACTTTTCTAGCCCAAGGGTGCCCGGGCCCCTTCGGATCCCCTACGAGGGTGCGTTAGTGACTTTAATTTTCTTGCGTATATCGATATTAAAGGTAGTTTTATTGATTTGCAGTGTAACAGTGATTTTAAAATAAAATTCAACTTACGACTCACTGAATTCTATTCTAAATAAATCGATAAGAACATCTTCCCAACCATCCGACTGCATGCTCTGTAAACGATATCACTGTTCGGGAACGCTTGCGTCTGAGAAAAGCTCTTTTCGAAAATGTAGTAAAATAGAAAATTGGGACCAGAATAACGGACTTCCACCTTAAAAACACTTAGGGTTGCGACGTCAAAAATAAGATATGACAGGCTTGTTAAAAATAAACAGTGCTAAAAATCTCACTAAAAGGTTTGATTTCGCTTTATATATTAACAACTAAAAGTATTGTAAATGTTTTTTGCTTCAATGTGTATTTTACGTTGTAATATATGCATATTCAGTTACAGCGGTGGATCTAGAAAATATTTTCGGGGGTGGGGGCAAATCAATACAGAGATCTAAAAAACAACCAAATTAAAATGATAACAAAAGGGAATTTAGGGGCATCACCCCCCACCCCGGATCGGCCTTTGTTTAGTCCTAATATTGCTGGTACAGTAGTGATGTCCGCAAACCAACAGAAATAAGCAAAATTGGCCCTTGAACTGGAAAAGTTTGAAGACCCCTGCACAAATTATCCAAGTTGCGGATTATAGGTACTTGAAATTTTTAATATAAAGTAAAAAAAAATTTCAAATTTACTACCCAAAACAAATAGGGGACCATTCACAAAGGACATCCTTGCTTTAGGGGGAGGGAGAACCAAGCCCAAGCACACAAAGCAAAGCAAAGATGGAAGGGGGGTTGATTCAGTAAGGACCCCCCGCATTTTAATTTTTTTTTTCTTATAAATGTGATGGAAAATACATTTTTTGTAAAACGTAAATTGCATGACAATTTGGAGCACGTGCTGGGATTGCAAAAGATGGATACCATCCATTTTTATGACCTTTTGATCGTTTCAGGAAGGAAACACAGAAAGCTAACGGAGCCGAATGACCTTATCTGATTCTCTTCAGACGCCTGGGTAAAACCCGCCGGAATGCAAAATGGGGTAGCGGTGGACATTGGTTCCCAAAGAGTGGGGCAAAGGGGCATTTGCCCCCTACTGGTCCATGAATTTCCGCAGGTTTTACCGTGATTTTCTCTTTCTTTGAAACTCTGCAAGCACTGATGCGTGGAATTACTTTATCCTAAAAAGAATTTTTTATTATTTTTATTTATTACATATTTTATTATTTATATGTATATAATATTATGTAATAATTATACAATAATATTTTATTATTTATGTGTGGGATGGTTACATTCGCCCACGGGCAAACGTAATACACGTGCATCCTGAAAAGGATAGTAAAAGACCGCGTCCACACTTGCAACAGAACACCGTATCGTAACACCGTCGCGTATAAAGTCTGGACCGCACTCCGTGACAGAATATCGTAACATTTCCGCGTCCCACCAGTTGCCGGTTTTTCCTCGTCGCTTCAAAGGAATGTCATGGGGCAATGTTGTAACCCATGTTCCTGTATTTGGGCCGGTTTACGAACAACAGCGTTTTGTCAGTGTAGGCTGGATATCGGCGTGAACTGATGGGACGCAGTGATGTTACGCACTGATGGGGCGCAGGGATCTTACGCATTGATGATAGGCGGCGATGTTCGCCTTGTAACATCATTGCGTAACACGGTATGTTACGCAACGATGTTCTGTTACCGTGTTCTGTTACATATTTGTACACACATTTAGATGTCTAATATAAAGAACAAAATTTTTTTTACGTGATTTCGAGATGCTGGACGATTTTTTTGGAATTTTGAAGAACGTGTGTGTTGGGGGATGGCCGTCTGTCGGCCGTCTTTTGCAGGGAGGGTTGAGTGATATAAGACGAGCTCGTGCGAGGGAGGGGGGGGGTAAAAGGCGCCAATATCATGCGGACGTCTTTTGTGAGTGGTCTCTAGGGCGAAAGTGTTAATATAGCAATAGTATTATAAAGCGAAATACATACAGGATGTCTCAGCACCAGGATTACAAACTTAAAGAGGTCATAGTACTCATCAAGGTGAACAATATTTGTCATAGAACCTAAGGTCGCAAACCACCCACAGCGCCAGTTCTAAAACCGTCCAGCATTCACAAATATTTACAAATAGTGCGTGAAGAGCGCCAGATACTACTCAGGTCATCTGATCAAGTGCATAGCTGATTAAGGAAACGTATATTGCTCTTCTCCTGCACCAGTTGTAAATATACATGTACATGCTGAACGGTTTTAGAACTGGCGCTGTGGGTGGTTTGCGACTTTAGGTTCTATGACAATTATCGTTCACCTTGATGAGTACTATGACCCCTTGAAGTTTGTAACCCTGGTGCTGAGACACCCTGTATATTATAGCGAGGAAATTGTTTTTACTTATTGAGAGTTCTTTTACGATGATATGAGGATATAGGCGTTATTGCACGCAGTGAAACTTGCACTAGCCATGCAATGGTGCATTGGTAAGGTGTTCGCCTAGCATTCCATTAACTGGGGTTCGTAGTTGAGTTAAAATTGTCGATGACTTCCGAGGTGTGGTGAGTATCCGAGTGCCTTTCCATAATCTATATATGACGTAAGCAATGGAAGTCCATTCATTTGTTCTTCCAACCAATTCCATTAATATTTGGACATGATCCAATATAATGTATCTACTTCGGAAAAAAAAAATCACGTTGTCCAGGTTAAAATTTATCAAATTCTTTCTATAGGTGATATGTTAGTACTGGTGTGAAATTTTACCAATAACAAGTAGTAACGCAAGCTAAGGGGCCTGTAACTTTATGAGTCACCTTTTCACCTTTCTTATGTAATGAAATTATCGTCATAGCGTCATTAATTTGATGTGCTAATACTAATATTAAATTCATTGGATAAAAAATAATTATCTCTGCTATTCTCCAGTTTCTTTCAGGATATGTGGTATAATATCCACTGAGGGCTCCTTCTTCCACCTTTGAGTTTCATATAATATTTTTCTTTTCATGATTTTGGGTGCTATTCCTTTGGTTGCTTCAGACTTTTACTAAATCCAATGACTCCTTCATAGAGATTTCTGAAGAATTTTATCATAATTCTGAGTACACTTCCAGAGGTTTTTTAAAGTTCCATCTCCTCACATTTGCTCATTTATTCTTTTGTTTCCATTTCAAACCTATCCTGGTAAGCTTAGACATTTATATAAATATTAGGACTAGGAATAAGCTATATCAAATCTCGAATAAGCTCATCCTTTAGTGCAATGGTTTGTTGGTTTCCAGTAGCATTCTCTCCTGGTAAACTTTGGCATTTGTAGATATTTTGGGAACCGGAGAAGGCAATGTTAATTCAGCCGCCGTTTCTGTCTCACTTGACCAAGAGGGAAAGCGTGAGATAGAGAACTTAAAAATGAAAGAGAATATTAATCAGAGTTGGCTGTTATGAAAAATTAGGAAAACATGCAAGAAATAGTTTTAAAATTATAGATATTATACTATAGTACTCATATTATTATATTATACTACTCAAAAGATCACTGAGACTGTACCACCGATTAAAGATGCCCTCTGTGTCACACAGCCACTTTCTTGAAAATTGAAATCTCTTGAAATTTCTTGAAATTTCTTGAATGGTCAGGAGAAATGTAAAATACCGTATCCCCGCTTTTGGAAGAATTATATAAATGTAAGTCAAGAGGATAAGTTTCAAGATAATGTGATATATAGTAGAGCATGACCATTTAAAACAGGGAAAGCTGTCGTATATTAAAATATCGTAATATATCGAAAGGTGTTTCTCAAATTTTGTTCACAGATGCACCACTTCGAACACTCCCTATTATGAACTACTGGGGCAGGGGTGCTGCGAGAGGAAATTGGAAAATATACAGTGTATAATATACAATTGGAAAATACACAATGGAAAATATACAATATATCTGCATTACAATGGGACCTCGAGGATTCGGTCTCAGGGAAGAAGGGTTTGACTTCGAATTTTCGGAGTTACAGAAAGGTGAAAGGGGAGTTCATGGGGAGAATGCGAATAGTTTCAAATTATCAAGAATTCCAAGTTATCAAAGTATATGCTATCGAGATTCGATTGTATGTGAAACTGATATTTATGAACTTGGTACCTTATTGATCTCTATCAATTGCTATCAAATTAAGTTTTTTATGTATACGTCATTACATTAAAATCTGCGGTTTTTATATCCAAATTTATATTTATTAAAATACTTAGATTTCCACAAGGATGAACTACTTCTGGAAATCGAATGACCCACATCAAATTTTTACCCGTTGCCAACGTGCACGTTATCGAAACATTAAATATACTACGTGCATCATTCAATGATGTTAAGTATACTACGTGCATCATTCCGTGATGTTAAGTATACTACCTGCATCATTCCGTGAAATTAAGTATACTACGTGCATCATTCCGTGATGTTAAGTATACTACATGCATCATTCCGTGATGCTAAACACATTACATGCATCATTCCGTATTGATATTAGAAATACATTATATCACTAGATGTTATATGCATCACTATATGTATACACGGTATATGAATCACCATGTGATAAAATCGTTATATGCGTCACTATGTGCTAAAGACGTTATATGCCATCATTATGTTCTAAAACGTTATATGCATCACTGTGTACTAAAGACGTTATGCATCATTATGTTCTAAAAACGTTATATGTATCATTACATGATAAAGACATATGCATCATTATGTGCTAAAGACGTTAAATGCATTATTTCGTGATGTTCAATACCTTATATGCACCATTCCGTGATGTTAAATAGGTTATGTACTTTATTCCGCGATATTAAATAAATTATGTGCGTTATTCTGTCATGTTAAATACATTATTTACATCGTTCAGTGATATTAAATACATTATATGCATAATTTCGTGATGTTAAACACTTTATACGCATTATTCCGTGATGTTAAATACGTCTTTTCATTATTTCTTTTTTGAAAGTTTCTGAAAATCCTGCGGGTACAATTTGACAGAGAAAAATAAAACACACTTTTAAAAAAATTAATCTAGAAATTTATAAAACTTTTATATATAGCCGATCATATATATATATATTTATATATAATATGTATAATCGATATATATATTATATATAGCCGATTATATATTTATATATAGCCCTTCACTATGCTTGAAAACATACAGTATATAAAATATAATACAGTATAATAAATAAAAAATACAGTAAAATAAAATACAACAGTCAAATTTTCTGCGACAGTAAACAGCGTTCAAATTGAATAAATTTCTCCGCTCATTAGCATCGAGACGGTGCACATTAGTTTCTCGTCTAACTTTTTTCTTTTTTTTTTCTTTTTTGAACAAACGTTTAATTATTTCTGACATAAAATGTCACTTTTCCAAGACATGTGGAAAAATAATTTGAGATAGAATTCCTGCCTAGTTATTAACAGCATTTTCTGATGGTGATATCTCCGAAATGAAAATCGACATAATTTCCTGAATGTAATAAAAAAAGTTTCATTCAAGGCAAATTAAGTTTAAATTTAACTATAATCGCGATCTTCAAAACGAAAATTGCCATTTAAAAATTTTGCCGAAGAGCAAAATTGAATTTCTTTTCCAATTTCTTCGGAAATTTCTAATTGAGTTTTGAATAAGAATTTTCTTTTGTGTTTTTCATGAGGGATTCGAAATGTTGTATCATTATTTTGTAAGTATACGGTAATTCCATTTTCATCTACGTGGAGGAGGATATTCGTTGAGAAATTTATATTTAAAGAATACGTAACACATATTCATTATTTTTGATTATTTTGGAATGTGGAAAATAAAATTTTGTAAAATGTACATTATATTTAACACCTTCTAATTGATTTTTACCGGTTTTTATCATCATTCCTCTTTCTTATTTTAAACATGTTTATGTGTTTATCTATTACTGAAATTCATTTTTTATTCTGTGTTTTTAAATAGAGGTTTTAAGTGTTTTTCTCACAATTTTATTCAATCGCCGTTTCTTACGCATAGAACTGCTGTTTTGTAAAACGCGCTAAACTAAACATTAAAGTAAAATTAAAATTCTTAAAAATCTACTGACGTAATTACTATACCAGAGTATATTGCGAGCTAATCTAATTTACATTAATTACGACACTTAATCTGAATCTTAAAAAATTTCGTCATAATGCTTAAAATATATAATTTCTTATATACAATTGTTTAGAAAAGGTTTAGAAAAGATGTCCACAAAACTAAACTGTAGTCTGATTTTTGTCTGCCATTAGGAAATTTGTTTACCCTTTAAAAAATAATTAATACAAAAAAGGAGATGAAATAAAAAATCGCACATTTTTATAATAGTCACACTTTTTAAAAATATTACGGGAAAGGTTTCGATGCCCTATAAATGCCCTATTTTTTTCAAACATTAAATCTTTGCATTTGCCCATGTTCAGAATCACTGTACGTTTCTTCTCAGAAAACATATTTATACTCTCACTTCAAAGTAATGTATATTTTTAAAAAAAAATCATTTTTATTATAGTGGCAATATGAACAAAATCATATTCAATCGTCAATAATCATTACTTGATAAAAGTTTTTTCAAAATTCTGATCATCTAAAATATTTACAAATGTGATCTTTATGTCATTATGATTCGATCATTTCTAAAGCGTCCATTTTATTTCTAATCAGTTTCTTATAGTATGCTACTCTTGAAAGATTTAGGATCGACTAATAATTTATGATACCCACAGAGAAGCTCAAACTAGAGCTGTTAGTAAAGAAGAAAAAAGAGACCTCGCCCTAAGTTGATCCGTCATGACTTACACTGTTTGAATAAAAATATCTGCTAGAAGGTTAAAAATATATGGCCTATCTTACAAAAATCTACGATACAATTATTTAAGATAATTAACTGCATTTATCATTTGCAGAAGAAAAAATTACGTCACTTAAAACAATACAGGACGGTTAGACTGATAAACTACCGTATATTTAAAAGCAAAAATTTGCTCCAAAGATATTTTGTATTGAGTAGTAGATACTAGTTGTCTCGCCATATAACACTATATAAAAACAAAATGTTGTATAATGCACAACTCTGTCGGGCACGTCAGATTCAAATTTATTTTCCAGGCATCTAATACATACAAGATACGGATAAGGTACAGTGAATCCATTAACAATAACTGAAGACAATATAATATATAATACATAACAAGATGCATAAATAAGGCATAGAAAATAATAATACATAAAAAGATACACAAAAAAGAAATATTAGAAAAATAACTGTTAAGAACATAAACATAGATGATAGAATGGGGATGGGAAAAAGGGCAACTAAACGTTTGAAAGTAAACTTCATCTTATATTTGAAATAATTTGACGACAACACTGCACATCATTCAATTAATTGAAAAGGACAACAAATTAACACAGTTTAATAAAGTTAAATCGTTTACAGTTTCAATAGCCCATATCAATAGTCAATAGTTAGCTTATACTTTAAGTTATTAAATTTTGAGTTCCGCTTCTTGATTCATAGCCAATGCAGAACTGGAAAGTTCTCAAAAAAGAACTCAATAAGTTGACCCCCTAGACCTCGATTCTCATGTCAAAACGAGGAACCTAACGATGTTCGTTTTATCCCCTCTTAAATAGATTAAAATGGTTCGGAAAAGGGGGGTAGAGATGGTTGGAAATTAAGCGAAAATATAATTTGAAGTGAAGTTGTGGTTAGGAGAATCTAGGCACGTCGGAACTAGGCTTGCCTTGGTCTTTTTAGCTAATTTTGTTTTCTGCAACTTTGAGATCGTTTCTAAGAGTTCAGCGCAACAATTGGCGAGATTATTAAATGACAAATATGCGATTATTTTTCTAATGATAAATCGGCGTTGTCAAAACTCAAAATAATTGTTTTGCAGAATGCAAAGCGCCTGCATTGCAGTTTTACGATATATCTTTAAATACCGTCGGCTTATATATTTCTTTCAGATGCGCTACAATCACATAGATTAATTATATTATCATTTCTGTTATTAACAATATTATTATTAGATTTTAATTTAAGGAAATCGTGGAGATTTCCAAAGACCCATAAAAGTTTATTTATTTTGACCAACGAATTTTCCGATCTTATATGTTAAACTTTTTATATTTCGAAGCTACATTTTACTAATATATAATATATTTTATATTGTAAAATATCATGAACGTTTAAACCTTTTAGGTCAATGTATTACATGCAATATCTATATGTAAAAAGTTTTGTTAAGGTTTGTTTTGCCTGCAAGCTAAAGATATTTCTGTATATGAAGTAAAGCTCATTATTTCTTTCCGAAAACCAGGAAGTTATCCATTTGATATATCCGGTGACTATCTCGAACGATAACTGGATCTTCGCGCGGGGCTAATGATAAAGATTCCTTCGATACTGACGTCTTCTGCAACTATTGATGTTTTTTTCTTTTCATGCCAACATTTACGTTGGATGATGCATATTCTGTAGCACGAAGCCAACGTGATATCATCTTTACATATTATTATTACATATCATTTGCAATAAGAAAAAAAAATACTTTTTGGCAAAAGTTGTTTATATTTTAACTCCCCATATCTTCATGTCCACAGCAAAATATATTTACCTCCGCATATTTATATGTGTTTAGGAAACATAATTTTTCTTGTTTCCGATATGTCCAGCTTAGACATGTACTTCTATACCAAAATAAGTTTTCCATTTTCTGAAATGCACAATGAGATTTAAATAGCTTATAAATTTATGGTAACAAGATTGTATATCGTTCAGTAATATACACAAAAAAGGGAAATTAAGTCCCTCTGCTCGACCTCTTTGACCCAAATTAGCTTTCTACCCATAATTTCACGTTCCACGTTTGGCAACATGCATTGTATGACTATAATTTCATTCTTTATATTTGGCAACAGTACGTGCAATTGTTTTCCGAATTCTAAAATCAAATCAGTCTTCCGTTTACCATGGTTATGTGCACACGTACTATGAATGCTCCGCCATATAGGAATACTAAATTTCTATAACGTTGTATTTGACTTAATTTATGTTTTGGCATGTATTAATAAATTAACCTAAACATTTAAAGCGTTTAATGAATATTGTTTTAATTGGATGGAATTACTGCATTTCTTCAATGCTTATATCTTCAATTGGTCATCTTGGAATCACGAATTAACCCTTTATCTGTCGCCAACATATAGATATATACGTCATACACAGATTCATTCGTTATACACAGATTCATTCGTTATACACAGATTCATTCGTCATACACAGACAAAAATTCATTTATGCCGACGATACAGCAGTCGCCGCCCAAGGCAAGACTTTCGAAGCAGTGCAAAGTAAATTAACAACATCTTTGGCAGAACTCGCAACCTATTACGAAGACAATGCCCTTAGGCCGAATCCAAGCAAATCTCAGGTTTGCGCGTTCCACCTGAGAAATGGGCAGGCCAGGCGAAAACTTGAAGTCAACTGGAAAGGCCAACGATTAGAACATTCTAACAACCCAAAATACCTAGGCGTTAAGCTTGATAGAACTCTTACCTTTAAACAGCATTGCCATGACACCAAGAAAAAAGTCTGTGCTAGGAATAACATACTGCGCAAACTAACCGGTTCATCCTGGGGAGCACAACCAGACGTCCTACGTACTACGGGATCGGCACTAAGTATTTCTACGGCGGAATATGCAGCACCGGTATGGAGGTGCTCAGCTCACTCCAAACAAGTGGATGTCGCAGTGAACGAGACTGTCCGTATAGTTACAGGATGCCTTAAGCCGACTCCTATCTCAAGCATATATCCTATAATAGGTATAGCACCACCTGTAGTGCGCAGGAGAATTGCAACTGAAATCGAGCGCTTGAAACAGAAGGATGACCCTCGCCATCCTTTGTACGAGCACAAGATACAGACTGTTAGACTAAAATCTAGAAAAAGTTTTATAAACTCAACAGAAGAACTGAAAACTTCTCCGGAAGCACGACAGATGTCGCTGTGGAAAGCAATGATGCCGCTTACTTCGATAAAACTTCTAGAATCAGGACTAAAAGGACTTCAACTACCTTTCTCTACATGGAAGTCCCTCAACCGCTTGCGGACCGAGGTCACCCGGTGCAAAACAAACCTAATTAAATGGGAGATGGGTAATGACGACGAGTGCGGCATGATTCAGAACTACGATCACTTACTGGTATGTCCGAGAATGTCCATAACTTGACCGAGGGAAGATCTGGCAAAGGTAAATGACAGTGCTTTATATGCTGCCGAATATTGGAAAAATATTTAATAAGTACTTAGGACACGAGAGAAAAAGAATACACAGCCGATGCGTTAACTGCCGCCGACGTATATATACGGCTTTCCGAAATACGTTCCTTTGTAATGTACTGGTATTTTTTTGTAAAATGTAATGCTTCTTTATTAAAAAAATTTTTAAATGTCATTTTAATTTTTAACTTTGTTATTTGTTTTTGTTATTTTTTATTTTGTTATTTGTTTTTGTTATTTTTTGTTATTTTTAATTTTGTTATTTGTTTCTTTTATTTATTTTTTTTGTAAAACGTAACATTTTTTGAAAAAGCAAACAGTTTTTAGATTCCAAACCATGCCTCTGCTTTTCCCCCCAATACATATAAGTACAAAACGTTCTTTTTTTTAAATTAAAGTTAATTAAAAATCATATTAGTTCAAACATGCACTGGCGCACCTACATAGGGGTCCCGGGCCCCCCTTGGGCTAATAAAGCGAAAAATTATTACGCCAACAGACACTGAAATTCTTTTTTTGAAAGTAGTAAAATTGAAAGTAATGACGATCCCAGCAACATTTCCCTGAACTCTGTGACATTGATGAGACTACTGTTGAGGAAAGCAACCGCAGTCGCTAGGGCTGTGTTCAAACGCTTTCTAGGAGGTAAAGGTAGACCAAAACAATTAAATTGGAAATTCTGACTGTAGAGATTTCTAATTATGTCAAGAAATCTAACCTCACCGATGAAAATAGGATAACAATGTTTAAAAGTCTTTGGAAATAATGTGCAAATCGCAATTTTCCCTTGACCGTCACTAGTGCTATATAAAATCAAGGACTCACCACAGTCAGAAGTTCTGTCCATCTGAACTGAGTAAACATAACTTGCCTAAATGCAGAAGACAGTGCCTATAGCAAATTTTGTGTGTTCTCTTTTCACCCCATGAAGTCGGTTTAAGATCGACACAAGCCACAGATGAACTTGTTTCAAAAGAGTTTAATAATTGGAAGAAGACCTTGGAGAAGTTCAGTCAACATTAAGACAGAACTTTATTCTATCATAAGAATTCAGTTCACAAAGCCGATGAGTTTTTAAAGGTCGCAAAAGGAAAAAAGGCTTCCGTAGATCAAGTAGTGGACAGAGGGCAAGCAAAAGCAAGTTTTGCACAATAGGATTACTTTTAAATCTATTACTAAAACAGTGATCTTTTGTGGAAAACAAAAGCTGGCCATTGTAAAATTGTACAAAAAAATCCACCATTTTTAATCATTTAAGCATATTGCACTGTCAAATTAGTAGTAATTTAATAATGATAAATGTACACAAAAAACAACCGTAATTGATATGGTTGTTTCTACCAAATTTCTTTGCCCTACTGGGCCAACTTCTTGGAAATATTCTGGGTTCGCCATTGCAAAAATGAGGGCAGAATGATTAAATATTACTGTCATAACTAGAGCCTGCATAATATGCAATTGCAGATGTGCATACGAAATTACATATTTTAGCTGTTTTTAGTGTTTGTGCATATAAATGCACAAAAACGATGAATTTCCAGAATAAATGCATATTTTAAGGGTTTTAGTAATTTTAAGAATTTTATTATTCCCTCATCCGAAAAATTTCACCACAATACTAAAGTTGAACTTTCTTCTTACTTCTTATCTGAGTGGAAAGGCAATGGAATTCGTAAATGTACACGTTTAATTACGTCCTAGGACGCCAAAATGTTGTCGTAGCTGAATTATAGCCACCATCCATGTTAGGAAAACCAAAGGTGAGCATTACTGTGTTTGACTGGAAATTGATTGAAGGTCTTATTCGAGTTCGGTCTCAGCTCTGGTGGCGTGCGGATGTCTGTTCTCTGCTGTCCGGGCTGGCGGGTGTTGGTTCCAGCTCGCTTAAGACGGAGTGCTTGGGATATTCACTTTGGCCGCCGGGCGGAGTTGGATGGATGCCTGCTTCTGCTATTCTGGGACCGGACTCCGCCCTCCCTCGTAATTCGGACTTCGTCGCTAGGGCCGTGCTTGGCCTTCTGTCCATGACGGGCGTTCGTCATTGTCTTCGTCCGCTGCGATCGCTTGGGGGCCAGCTTTCGCAAACAGTGGATGATAATTTGGTATGTAATGCCTGTCCGGATTGTTCTGGTCTCGTGCGCCCTGGTTGCGGGGAATGTTTTACGCCTGTTCGCTGCCGCTCGCGGCACCTCACCCACTCAACGGTGTCCGGTGGTCTCCTGTAGGAGTACCGGCCGGCCCGGGGTGTTCTTCCGCGCCATCCATCTATTTCGGCCGCTCTTCGGGGCGGACTGATCGTGGATGGCCTCCGGTCGACGTTGAATGACGACAATCATGTGAGCTGTGCGTCTCTGTACGCCTGTTTCGATCGACAATCCCCTGCAATGCCCCCTCCCCCCCAGTGTCCCTTCTCGGTCCACTGGTCGTCATTTTATGTGACAAAAGCCAGTCTGGGAATACAGCGCTGCCCCATTCGGCGGCCACCTTTCCCATTACCCTTCTTGCAAAAGAAAGAAGAAGAAAACACTTATTCTAAAATTCCACATCATTTTCCCACAGCGATAGACATGGGTCTATCATCGATAAACTATACGTAATAGACAACTCGCGAAAATGCATGTGCTGTTCAATACCTCTTGTAGCTCTGAAAAGGTTCCTTTTGGGCCATAAAAATGCTATTACATGATAGAAGATAAAGCTTAACTGCTTAGAACAACGAGAGATACATTGCGATATACAGTCATAGAATTTGCGATGTATAAAACGTATGATTTAATGTATATCGAATTTTTCTACTTGGCGGTTAATAATATATCCACACGTTTTAAAATACTGGACATTAAATTTTCAAGCATTAAAAAATTTTATGTACATATTTACTCATTTTAAGTGGATATTTTGAGGCTCAGTGCATATTTTGCTGGTTTCTTAGTGCATATAATCCGGGCTCTAGTCATAACTGTAGTTTCACCGTGTATTATGTGCGCCCATATGAGTACTTCTGGGGGTGGGGGATTGAGAAAAATTATTACTTTCTTCTCAAGGCTTTCAAAAATTTTAGTGAATGTACAAGATACTAAAATGCTACAAAAATAATTGATACTACTTGGCAATTAGTAATGAGCTAAAAAGTATCTTACTTTAAAATGTGCTTGTAAAACTTTTGAAAGCAAATGCACGACAGAACCTTGCAAATCAAATTTTTAAACAGTTAAGTGGGCTCGAGCCCCCTCTGCCCCCATATGGGCGTACATACTATGTGTAATGAAATAA
>QLNU02013614.1:16785655-16832649 GCA_006491805.2 Dysdera silvatica
GATTTTTTGTGAGTTTTCGTGGGGGATTTTGTTTTATTACAAATAAATTTGACACCCACGTATTAGTAGCTCAAACTAGAGCTATTTTTGTTTAGGAGAAAAAGAGACGCCGTCCTCATCCCAGATTCGAACCAGGGTCCCCGCGTTGAGCCCGCGGTGTCTTAACCTACTAGACGAATGAGAACAAGAAAAAACGCTTTTTTCTCCATATATTAAGTTGCAAGATATTATTACCCTTCACAGGGATAACACAATTGCCAAATATTAGTCAACACACAAAGCCACTGAGGTGAGATTTTTTTGAGTTTTTCATAGGGGACTTTTTTTATTACCAATAAATTTGACACCCACGTATTAGTAGCTCAACGCGGGGACCCTGGTTCGAATCCGGGATGAGGACGGCGTCTCTTTTTCTCCTAAACAAAATAGCCTCCCATTGAGCCACCAATACGTGGGTGTCAAATTTATTTGTAATAAAAATCCTCCACGAAAAACTCACAAAAAATCTCGCCCCGGTGGTTTTGTGTGTTGACCAATATTTGGCAATTGTGTTATCCCTGTGAAGGGTAATAATATCTTACATCCTCATATACGGAGAAAAATGCATTTGTTCTTGTCCTCATTCGTCTAGTAGGTCAAGACACCCCGGGCTAAACGGAGGGACCCTGGTTCGAATCCAGGATGAGGAAAGCGTCTCTTTTTCTCCAAAATTACATAAGCTCTAGTTTGAGCTGTAATTAAAACGTGGGTGGCAAAAATTATTGTATAATAAATTCCCCCACGAAAACTCACAAAAATCTCGCCCCGGAGGCTTTCTTGTGTTGACCATATTTGGCAATTGTGTTATCCCTGTGAAGGGTAATAATATCTTACATCCTAATATACAGTGTGTCCGTGAAGTCATGGTGCACTTTTGACCGGTCACAGGAAATCAACGAAACAAGATAGAAATGTGAAATCTTCACCAAATAAAAGGAAAACTATCCAAGTTTCATACCTATTCAGTACAGTTTGATGTGGCCTCTATTTGTTGTCCTACACACATCTAAACGATATTCAAGTTCTTCCCACACACGGTTAAGAACGTCTGGTGTAACAGAGTGAATAACGTCTGTGCACTTTGGTCACGGATTCGAATTTAGCAAGCCACAGAACACACTGAATTTTCCTCTGTAACGTCCACATCTCGACTGGCGTGGGCGTGGGCTGATCCACTGCCGCGCAGCTCGTGGTGTTGCGTCATCACCTGTGTGGCATACGCTTGCACATCAGAGTACAGAAACTTGGAGAGTTTTCCTTTTATTTGGTGAAGAGTTCACGTATCTATCTTGTTTCGTTGATTTCCTGTGACCGGTCAAAAGTGCACCATGACTTTACGGACACGCTGTATATTGTCTGTATTATTGTTTATAGTTAGGTAGTATATTGTTATTATGACTTTAGAAATGAAGAATAAGTAAAGCAGTGATTTGATTTGAGTTTTATTCGTAAGTTAACTGGAACTCCAAAAAAAATGGAAATAACGGTAAAACAACACTCTCAAAATTGACAATGTTCTCGCCAACGACAACAACGTTCTCGCCAACGACAACAACGTTCTCGCCAACGACAACAACGTTCTCGCCAAAATCAACCAAACTTAACTTGCGGTCAGCAACTCTGACGCCAAAGACGAGTCTATCACAACTTATGCAAATCATATCATTTTTTCAAAAAGTCTTTATCCCAAGAGACCTCCAAGTAACGAACTTTTTTGAACTATAAACTATTTTACCAATCGAATTACAGCAATGTAAAAAAAAGCGTAAAATTTAAATCAATTTTTTATATATTAATGATTAAATACTTTGTCTATATCATGTTCGCGTTAACCAAGCAATATTCTAAACGAATCTACATTGTACGAGGGCGAATCAGAAAGTCTTTGCCCCTATTTTTTATTAGCCAAAATAAGGTACATACAGGTAATTACAAATATACGTACTATTCTACGTACCTTACACTATTTTTCCACATAGTCCCCATACCGGTTCAGACATTTGTCCCATCGCAGCACTAAATTTAAGATGCCCCTGTGGTAGAATTCGTCCGGCTGACTGTGGAACCACCGTCGGACTGCTGTCTTGGCTTTATCGTTGCATGTGAATCGCTGTCCTGCCAGGAACTTCTTCAGCGGACCGAAAACGTGGAAATCACTAGGGGCGAGGTCCGGACTCACCCATTGAAATAATCGGAGCTTCTTGGCGATTCTGATTGCATACAGTCCGGACTTCGCCCCTAGTGATTTCCATGTGTTCGGCCCTCCGAAGAAGTTCCTGGCAAGACAGCGATTCACGTACAACGATGAAGCCAAGACAGCAGTCCGACGGTGGTTCCACAGTCAGCCGGACGAATTCTACCACAGGGGCATCTCAAATTTAGTGCTGCGATGGGACAAATGTCTGAACCGGTGTGGGGACTATGTGGAAAAATAGTGTAAGGTACGTAGAATAGTACGTATATTTGTAATTACCTGTATGTACCTTATTTTGGCTAATAAAAAATAGGAGCAAAGACTTTCTGATTCACCCTAGTACATGTCCAATTCTGGATCCTGCGCGTTTTGTCAAAATAACTTACTTTCAGGCCGCTCTGCTGTTATACAATAAATATGCCCACTGAGCGACCGGTAAATGTTCGCATCTGAATGCAAAAAGTAAAGCAAAACTCAAAAGACAAACAAAATTGCAAAGCAAAATACAAGCAATGCAAAATCCAAATAGACGAAAAGCAAAATTCAAATAGACGAAAAGCAAAATTCAAGCAAAGCAAAGCCGCGTGATCAAAAGAACTGCACATAGAATCAAAGTAATAGAAAAGCATCCTATTTTTACGTTCATACATTGTATATTTTGTATGCTAACTTTGTTCAAAAAAATTAAATTTTTTCCTACAAAAAGTGGGGAGCATATTTTGGGTTTTCACAATAGAAATACTACTTGTTCGGTTTTCGGACTTCCTTGGTTGTTGCAACTTCGAATGCCAGGAAAAGCAAATTTAATAATTAGAGTTTCTGAAATCGGCAACATGCCAAAATTGTTTCCTTTTATATGTTTTCCAAATGTACATGGTTTTGCTTTCCGTGTCTGGCAACGTATATTTTATTATTATAATTTCACATTTCAAATTTGGCAACAAAATGTGTAATTGTTTTCCGAATTCTAAAATCAAATCAGTCTTCAATTTACCATCGAAGTACGTACCATGAAGGCTCCTCCAGTAAAAGGCTTACTAAATTATTTTAACGTTGTATTTAATCATTTATCTTTCTGAGGTCTTAATTAACTATTTTGAACGTTTAAAGTATTCATAAAAGTTAGTTCAACTGGGTGAATGACTGCATGTCTTCAATTCATATTTCTTTAAGACTTTCAGAAATTTTAAAAATTTGTGTGAAGTGAAATCAAATTTAACTTTTGGAGAAAATTTTTATGTAATCTGGAACAGTAAACCGATAGTTTATACTTTGTCATATTTACTGAAACACCGCTAGCCCAAATTCAGGAGAGTTGTAAAAAAATTTTTAATCATTGCAACCCTTTGCCAGACATTTTTTAATTACCAGTCCATTTTCGGCTTTGATAATTCTTAAAAGGAAAAATTTTACCTGCTTCAAATATTCCGATAATCAAGCATTTTTAAAAAAAAATGAAAGCTTCTGCAATTGTTTGCTGAATTAAAGGAATTTCCAAGCGATTCACTTTCCCTTTTTTTGTTAAAACAAATCGCCCGCAACGTTGCTTAGAAATTTTAATATTCTCAAACAAAGAGGCTTTGTGTTACCGAAGAATATTTATAATCAGAGGAATGAAAATTTCCATTTAAACATTTAATTATAACAGAGAAAATATAAATGCGCTGGTAGGTGTTTTTGCAGCTACGTAAAATGTAATCAACTTGGTGTTTTTGCAAAACCTCGAGTTGGGGGTGTTCATCTGACGTCGTCGGGTGCGGGGGCTTTCCCAGCGAGGGTTTCCCCGATTGGGGTTTCCCCAGCTGGAACTGCTCCGCACCAAATGGCGTCAGATGGGGATTCCCAACATGCGGGTATATAAGCTTAGGACTTTCACGAACTCTTCATTCTGCCTTCACTTGACAAAGGGAGCAGTTGGCTCCCGAAACGTCGTGTTTTTAAACCTTACGCCAGTGTCAAAATAACTGTTTGTTCGTTCAAATGAAATCTTGCGTTTTAGTTATCCACTGTCCTTATTCTATCGTTTAAAACTGTAATTAAGTCCGCTAGATTTGTCTAGTAAGCAAAGCTTGTTTCTTTTATGATGTCTCCGCTTTTAGTATCCTATAAAGCTGCGTTTCTTTGGATAAAATAATCTATTTACTCTTTTAAAGTTGTCAAAATGACTTTGAATGGCCCGCTGTTTGGACATAGTTTTCTGCGTCTGTTTGCTTCTCATCCTGTTTAAATACGAACGTGGCTATGTTGTAAAGTCTATTCCAGCACTGTGTGACACTTCAGAAATCTCGATGTAACGTTTACATGACGATAAAATATCATTGAATAATTCCGAAACTACAAGTCCGACTGGAATGATTTTGCTATCATTCTATCCGGCATATAGTTCCGTTCCCGCCAAGTCATCATCCTACGGTCGCGCTTGCGCAGTATGCGAGGAACCGTGCACGTTGCACGGCAGCCAAATCGGGAGTCTGCAGCAATTGCCAATTAGTAGGCTAAAGCAATTGACTGAGAGAAGCTGCGATACAATATATCTCGATTAGATCTACTCGTTACATTAGCAATCCAAAACGTTTAGTCATTTTTAGTGAATGAAAAAATTTCAAACAAGAAAATGCAATTGTGAAATTCCACAACATTAACCAAAACTCACTCCGAAGTCAACATGAAATGTAGAAGATGCATTGGAAAGAGCTTCTTAGCAGCTATCCAGGGATATACCATTGTCAGTAGCTGAAGGGGTCAGGATTCTCAGGGCACTTGGGATGGGAGTTATTCAACGTAACAGTTAAAAGCACCCATTGAAGAGTCACTGTTCCAGAAAAAGTATGCTCGTCTGAACCTCTGTTTTTTTTCAAATAACAGCTGTTCTTTCGTATCACCGCCGATCTGAAATTTGTTTTGTCTCAGCAGGAACGATACCGGGCTGGGATAACTGGCTAACGCAGTAACATCCGGTTGCCGCAATGGAGGATAGCGGACGTCGGGATACCATTCTTGGCACTAATCGCCTATTGAACATCTAAGAACACCATGCTTATTGCATTTATTTCCATTTTTCTACCATTACGGATAGAAAAGCCAGAAGAAATTGTTTCATTCTAATTTCAATTTTCACCTTACATTCATAGAAAATACAGTTTAAGTTTCCGTTGCATTTCGATTGTTTAATTTGTTATTTCAATTGATTATTGTTTTAATTGATCTATTATTTTTATTTAATTTAGAAAAAATTTAAATTCAGTTAATATTTGATTATTATTATCATAATACTTCCACGCCAATGGCAATTAGTGAAATTAGTGTCTATCTTGGGGATGATTGGAGCAGTTCAAGTATTACTTGAGCATTTTTGGGGGAGGTGGTTTGAGATTTGCTTTTATTATGACGACGGGGTGGGGATGGGGTAAGTCTTTACCACGCTTTTGTAAAACCTATAAAACAATAAAACAAGCTTAGTTATAAAGTGACAACCGCCTTCACAGAACTGCAATACCTTCGTGTACCACACACTATGAGTAGAAGATATAAAATGCACGTAATCGCAGTTGAAAATTAAATTATTTAAACTAGAGGCTCTTAGCCCTTCTTCTCTAAGTGACTTCCTCTAGACTTCCCGTAGCCCCATTAATATTTTTAAATCACAATCAATTATTATTCTTAATAAGTGTATTTTATTAAATCCACTACTTAACAAGTAAATAGTTAAGGTATTAAGTTATTTATCCTTATTTATATCTTCTTATATATTAAAGATTTAAGAGCCGTTAATAGTTAATATACGGATCTGATTATGGGCATATGGCCACTAGAATAGCTATTAAGTATTTTACTTATACAACGCGCTTTGTCGCATTTTTGAGCTGGGCTTGAGTGAATCAAACTGGACGTAAGGACAACGCGGATTAAAGGTGTCCCTCGTCCAATGGAATAGGTACAGAGATGGTCCGATTCAAAGGTTATCCAGTGTCGTGACCAGGAAGTTGTATATATTATTGCCCTTCCCAGGGTCCACATAATTGACCGGTGTATAGATAAGCCAGCGGTCGTGCACAATGAACAACGCGTGGCGCAACACACGAAGCCATTGTGGGTAGCAAGAGGAAAAGGCACCTCGACTTAACAGCGTATTAAAACTTTTGAATATAATAATTTCTTTGATTATTCTTTATTTACAAATAAACGTTTAATATTATAATAAACTTGCAAATAAGTGCTCGACATTATAATAAATATAAACGTAAATACGCATTACACTTTCCACCGCACACTGGATTATTATTTCGAAAACTTATGCCAAATATATATATATATATGTGTGTGTGTGTGTGTGTGTGTGTGTGTGTGCGCGTGCGTGCGCGCATGCATGTATGTATGTATGTATGTATGTATGTATGCATGTATGTATGTATGTATGTATGTATATGGCCTGCAAAAGGGTTGCTGGTATCTAACTGGAAGGAGACCCACACGCTGAACGTATGTGACGATGTGTGGAACCGGCCAGGCCAGTAACCTAGTGTCCTACCCCGCCTTCAAGTGGTGCAGGCTGAGCTTTCTATTTATGTGGCAAATTAATATTTGCTACACGGATAGAAAGGCGGAAGGGGAGGGCTAATTCACCAACCCGTCTAGCCAGCGTGGTGAAATTATGGCTAATTCCTCCAATATGCTAATACACCAAAAACCATGGCCCCTAGTCTCCAGGTGCTGGAGTGCTCCTGATCAAGGCAGCGGTCAGCGTGGCATGAAAGCAGGGGGTACTAAGAATCACTGGAATAGCTCAGGCTGCCGTTTGTTATTACTTCTGAAGCAAAACTTCAGGAATTGGAAGAAGAACTTGAAAAGATCAAATGGGACTTAAAAGCGGACATTTGTTTTATTATAGAGGAACGGAAACTGGAAGAACAAGTGGTGTTGGCTTCTTAATCAACAAAAGGATCCCCTCTAAGTTGAAAGTACGTCAGACTGAGCAGCGAGACTCGTTGTTCAACTAACACAGCGATACCAACTTCAGATAGTACAAGCATATGCACCAACGTCAAGCCATACAGACGAGGAGGTTGAAGAATTCTATTAAGAAATCAAACAGTTACAAACCAAGGGGAAACAACACATCAAGCTCATCATGGGGGATTTTAATGCAAGAACCGGACAACAGGGACAAGGAGAGATATCGGTTGTTAAATACGGACAGGGGGAAAGGAATGAACGTGGCGATCAACTCATCGAATTTGCAAAAGCTGAAAATCTTTGCATCATAAATTCATTGTTTAAGAAGCAACCACAAAGAAAATAGACATGAAAACACCCTAGTGGCGGAACCATAGAAATTGACAATACCCTGATTAACAAAAAATCAATTTTTGATGATTGAATCGTATTGAACAAATTTAATACCGGAAATGATCACCGAACGGTGAGATATAAACTGCTATATATAACTTAAATACTAAATTAGAAAGACAGAAACTCATTAGGAAACAAGTATGTAAGAGGGTGGATTTAAAGAAATTAAAAGCAAATACTGAGGCATTCAAGTTGGAATTAAAAAATCGCTTTTCTGCACTGGAAGGACTTATTGAAGAAGTTGACATCTCAGAAGCAAATGAAAACATTGTTAAGACAATAATTGAAACTGCTGGGGAAATTGGTGGTGTAATATGTAAAAAGCAGAATAGCAAATTATCTGAGAAGACGAAACAACTCATGAAAAGGCGAAGACTTATGAAGGTGGACAATCAAAATACCAGTTGCAGGATCGAGTATGTAGAACTTTGCAAAACTTTGCGCAAAAACATGAAAGAAGATATAAGAAAATTCAATTGTGAGTTAGTAAGGAAGGCCATTGAAAGCAACAAGAGCCTTAGGGTTGTTAAAGGGAGTTTGTCTATTGGGAAGAAACACATCATTGCATTAAAAGGAGAGGATGGCACTGTAACAAGAAATAGGGAAGAAATACTTAGAAGAGTTGAAGAATTCTACAGAAAGCTGTATGAAGGAAACAGTGGATTAAACTAAGACGTTGAAATAGTAAAAGGAAAATCTCCTAAAATCTTAAGAGAGGAAGTAGCATTTGCAATAAAAAGTATGAAGAAAGGAAGATCCCCTGGCGATGATGGCATTACATTAGATATACTAAAAAACTGGAGAATATATAGAAGACATACTTGCAAAATTCTGTAGTAAATGTCATAACAGTGGTAACGTAACAAACCAATGGAATTCTGCAACAGTAATTTTTTTACATAAAAAAGGGGGATAAAGAAAATTTAAAAAAATGCCGACCTATTAGATTTTTATTTGCTATTCATAAAATCATCACAAAAGTACCAACATATCGAATGCAAAAAAGAATTAGATGCAGCTCAACCAAGAGAACAAGCTGACCATATTCAAGTATTATGAACTAATCGAAGGAACACATGAATATGAACTTCCATTGTGTATGGCATTTATTGACTATGAGAAGACTTTTGAAGCTGTTAAAGCATCAGCAGTCATCACCTCTTTAAGATCAACAGATGTCGAGAATATGTACACTGACATGGTAAAACGTGTGTATAAAAATGGAAGCGCAAAAATTCGGTTACATAAAGATACCAATCTGTTAAAATTGGTAAAGATGTGAGGCAGGGAAATACGATTTCTCCAAAACTTTTTACTTCATTTTTAAAGATGATTTTTCAGCTGATAAACTGGAATGACAAAGGAATAAAAATAAATGGTGAATATTTAAATCATCTGCGGTTTGCTGATGACATTGTTATTTTTTCAACGAACCCATCAGAACTCCAAGACATGGTACAGGAGCTCTCAACTAGAAGTAAAGAAGTTGGACTCAAGATGAACCTACAAAAAACTAAGATCATGTTCAATAATTTCGTAGAGGAAACAAAAATACAAGTTGACAACATTGAGCTAGAAATTGCTGATTCATATATTTACCTTGGCCAACTGATTTCAGTGAAAGACAACATTATGAAGGAACTCAACAGACGCATTAAACTTGGCTGGAGTGCATTTGGAAGAAAGAATTTTATCTTGAGGGGGAAAACTGCCTTTGTGTCTAAAAAGAAAGGTTTTCAAACAGTGTGTATTGCCAGTGCTCTCTTATGGATCAGAGACATGGAGTCTAAGAGTTGGCCCAATACGGAAGTTACAGGCTACCCCAAGGAACCTGGGGCGGTGCATGCTGGGAATAACTAGGAGGGATCGAAAAAGAAATGGTTGGGTGAGAGAGCAAAGAGAAGGAGAGGACATCACTGTTAAAGTAAAAAGGCTGAAATGGCGATGGGCTGGGCATATCGCAAGAATAACTGATCAAGGATGGACAACAGAAACTCTGAACTGGATTCCAAGAGACCATCGAAGACCTAGAAAACGTCCTCAAACTAGATGGGTGGATGAAATAAGAAAACAGGTTGGGGTGACGTGGAAGCGAATTGCTCAGGATAGACTTGTGTGGAAAGCATTTGGAGAGACCTTCATCCAGCAGTGGATAGATAATGGTTGAATATGATGATGATGATATATATATACATATATATATATAAATATATATAGGAATTTGTGTAAAATAAGTAGCTGTAAATCGCAAATTTGGATGTTATTAAAATTGTTTGTTCTACGTTTTTCATTGTATTTTTAAAGTTATTGTTTTGCAGTTTTAGAGTTATTTTGTAGTTAATTGGAAAAATAAATAAATGAAATAAGTACAAAAATTAGGGATTTGAAATCTTACATAACATGAAGGGAGGGGACAGGCATTTGCTTTTTTTTTTCTTATAGGAGGACGGGACTGTGCAATGGCCACAAATGTGCTTATCTAATATTTGAATGACCCCTTATTAAGGCGAATCAAGGCGCTTTGTTGTAGCGAAGAACCTACTTTTTAATCTATCCATATCTCTCCAAGTTAGTGAAAAGGAAATTTTACTTTATGGCAACACCAGCATCCTTCTAAAGAGTATTCTTGAAAACTGGTAGCTTTTAATGAATCGAAGAAATCGGCCTTTTCACGTCGAAAATTTCACCTCTCTTAATGCAATTTAAAAGAGGGAGTATTTTAAGGTTCATTAGTCAATTTATAACTCAGAGAGTCCTTTTTGCACGCAAGCGTACCTTCTCTTAAATATAATTCTTACTCTACAAATTTTCCTTATTATTGATTTTTTTTTAAAGTTTCTTATTTTTTATCCAACCCTGCGTTTTTCAATGCCACATTCAGTGGTGGATTTCTAAGTAGGCAGGCACACAAGGCAAAATGGCGGCACTTCGCGTGGGGGGTAGGGACGGCATCAAAAAGCTTGAAAATAAAATTTTCCAAACTGGACAATGTTGAAAATAATGTTTCTTTTTAATTATTGCCCTGTTTCCCCCAACAGCGATGATACAGGCGACTACTTTAACTTGCCTGCAAATACAAACTACAGAATCGAAAGACAAAGAGATATGACCATATGATCATATTGTTTACATTACAATATCCGATACTTCCCACCCGAAGCGTATATGTCTTGTATCAACACGTGGAAATTGCCATTAGTTGTTGTTGTTAATTTTCTGACTTTGAGAATAGCCGGAACGGCAACTTTTTGCAGGCGTAATTGAAGGTAAACAAAACGATTATCGATGTTGGTAATGGGCTTTCTGCGCAATATGAGCCATGTTTTATATCTATCACAGTTACTGTGCGGTTTTGGGCTCTTATTTATTTGGGTAACACCGCTCTTTCATTACAATTTTATATTTGTGATTGTGTTTGCTTCTTTCGTTTTCTTTTACCAACCAGATCAAATCGGAGGTTCCATGAATCCATACTAAAATTAGAAAACAGAAAATTAGAATTAGAATCCACGAAGTTGGCGAATATGGTAGCAATAATTTCGAGTTGTATCTTATTAGTTTGAATAATTATATGAAAAATAGCCTTTACATACGAAACGTTAAGAGTATGATACGTCTTTTTTTTACAAATATTCCTTCTTTTTTTTTTTTGTAAAAGTGGGAGGGTGGCTGCAATACAGACTGTGCCCAAGGGCGGCCATTTTATAAATCCGCCACTGGCTACATTCAGGTTCACATACTACTTTGAAATGATTAAAACCTCCAGAACCTGAAAAAAGTTTCTTTCCCTGTTTCCTCGAGATTTCAGTAATTCTCAAAAATATTTATTTTTTTCGTAACCAGGTTTACTTCATGAAGATATTTTTTTAGAAAAACTGTTAATAATATATAGCGCATATCACGTGAATTTAACAGTTCTTACTCAAAAACCTTAAATGATATTTATTTTGCAATTGCTGAAGATATAATATTCTCCGTTATTTAAAATGGCGTAATGATTAGTAGCGTTCCAAATGTGCATTTAAATGGCAAATGATGGTAGAAGACACGAGTTTGAAGATGTTAATTTACCTGGCTTAGATGAGTCGATTCTTCAGGTACAAAAAGCTATGGATCTATTCTTTGAAAATAAGTTTTCAGTTGCGCTTGATCAGTTAGTCCCATGGGCACATGCGAGCATATATCATGCTTTGGGAAAAGGTGCAATGTGTTTTATGCAAGCGATTCTGACCATGGAAGTGGATAAAATAGAGAAGGCCGCCGAAGTCATGCGGGAAACCTTAGAAACCTGCAACCGCAGAAGAAAAAGACTGACAATGCACAACATGTTGAGAGGCCCAGACTATAACTTGTATACCGAAGAAGAAGTACATGCCGAGCTATGTCGTGCCGAAAGCTTACTTCTAATAGGAGTCTTGACATTTTTGGGAGATCAGAATTTGGTCAGTTTTTTTCGTGGCAGTCTGAGAATACGGTCTTCTCATAACTCTTACAAGATTTGCGCACGCATTCTGAAATCCAGAATATGGGAAAGTGAGTTTCTGAAAAATCAGTTCAAAAGCGGCGTAAAAATGGGTGTAGGCATTTTCAATCTCGCAGTTTCCCAGCTCCCTACGAAAGTTCTGAAGCTATTGGAATTTATTGGGTTTTCAGGTAACAAGGATTTGGGTTTAGGAGATCTAGACGCAGGTTATAAAATAACTGAAAGTTTGCATTCTCCCCTTTGCGCCTTGGTACTTGCGTCATACCATACATTAGTAGCATACGTATTTGGAAGTGGAGACGGCGATGTTGACTATGCTGAAAGAATATTGACTGAGATATTGGCTAGGTATCCAGAAGCAGCAATATTTATTTTCCTATCTGGGCGTGTCAAGCAGTTACGTGGGCAGATCGAGGAAGCTATAGAAAGCTACAAACTGTCCATAAATGTGCAAGAAGAATGGAGACAATTACACTATTTATGCTATTGGGAATTACTGTTCTGTAATTGTTTCAAGTGTGATTGGCAACAAGCTTCAGAATTTTCAGATCTCTTAAGCAAAAAATGTAAATGGTTTCCAGCGATTTACCATTACGTTCACGCGTCTGTTTTGTACATGTTGTACATAGAGGGATCTTCAGTGGATCCAAAGCATCAGTCAGATCTTCGAGTTAGCATCATAGGAATCATGAGAAAAGTGCCAGGGTTAAAACAGTGTATAGCAGGAAAATCTATACCATTAGAATCCTATGTTGTTCAGAAATCTCAAAGATTCTTTTCCCAAAATTGTCATTTACTTCTTCCTGTTTTTGAATTCATGTACATTTGGAATAGCTTTCATATGATTGCGAACATGCCAGATTTGATCGAAGGAATTCTTAGTAAAGTAGAAAAAATATTTTGTGATCAAGTGGAAACAAAAGGAAGAGAAACTGCCTCCCTTGATGATTACTGCCTGGTTCTTTTGTTGCGAGGAGTATGCTTCAGATATCTCGATCGGCAACGATTAGCTGACGAGTGTATGCAAGAGATAATCACGTGTGAAAAGAGTATCAAACAAGACAAGTATTTGGTGCCATTCGCCATGACAGAATTAGCATGTATTAAGCTTGCTGATGGACATGAGTTTGAAGCTAAAGAACTATTGGAAGCAGCAATGCATAATTACCATGGGTACCCACTGGAGACCATGTTACATTTCCGTGCGCATTCAATTTTAAAGCAGCTTCACACCAATAGTTCAAAACCTTCTAGTTCAAGCTGGATTCCGCTGAATTCTCCAGGAAGTTCTTTCTGACAATACCATGCCAACCTACTTGTGATATACATTTAAGTGCAAAAGATTCTTTTATGAACTGCACCAAGCTCGTTTAAATGTCGCTAAACAGATAAAAAAATTAAATTATGTTGGAAAAAGAAGAGTCTTGTAATTGAATCCTAATATTTTAGATTCCTTTTTCAAAACAAAAGAAATCTTCGCTGGTAATTGCATTTAGCTTAAAAGCAACATTATATATGTTGGTTCTTATTAAGTCTTACACATTCTGTCTGTCAAAAGGTCATTCAGAATTATATATTATAAAAATATATATACATAAATGTAAGTCCAAGAATTGAATTCAAAAGTTACCTTATAGGAAGATCGTCTAATTATCTTATATACACTTCGAGGAGACGAAGTGTATATGTTGCAAAGTTCAAGTTGACTTACATACTAGTATATATAGTACATATACTAGTTCATTTAATCAACAACGATTAATTTTCTCTCTACGTTGTAAATTTACTAAATTTTTTAGATTTATGCTATAAGTTTTGAAACCTCATCTGAAAAGGGAACTGATAATTTAATATGATTTCTGAATTATAAGAAACCTTCCTCACATCTTAAGATAGGAAAACCGAGAATATAGAACAAAAAAATATAAAATATAGTCTTTGTTTTATAATACCAAATTGATAATATAGCGTTCTCTGCGCAGCGTTACGATTTGTAAAAACCTATAAACTTGGCTAAATACTTTGAGTAATACTTAAGGTGCCATGTCTTATTTTTATATTTTATATTTTCTCTAGCATTTATTTCCCGCTTTGCCGTGTCTTTGAAAAAAGTTATATTGAATGTGAAATTAGTTAAATGGCTTAACATATTTATATTTAACTTTATAGTGACCGATTTCGATAAGGGGTGCTCAAGTATTACGTAAGCAATATTTTGGCCATTTCAACCCCCACGAGTAAGCAAAAATTAACATTGGCTAACATAGGAAAATAAGCAAAACGGCGATCCTCCTAAGGTGCTTACTTAATACTTAAACTTTCCATAAGGACAATGTTATTTATATTTAAACAAATTTAAAAATAAAGGAAACAGTGACAGAATCATAAGAGCTTGACGAGCGGAACTCAATTTGCCTAACCATACCTTATCAGCCACAATGTCACAGTCATCCCCAAATACTGACAAAAGATCTAAAAGAAAGGAAGTTCTGAAGTAAAACGGAAGAGAGTGAAGTGCCAAACAAGATCTTGCTATCTCAAATAGTAAATAAGATAAAAGAAGCGAAAGCTTTTCCCTCTCTGAAAAAATGACTTCGGTATTTTGGGATGCCGATAGATGTTTTTCCACTTTCTCGCAAATTGTCGCAGTGGCAAAAATAGTCTCTGTCTAGAGTGTCACCAACAAGATTGTATCCTAAAATTTAAACTCTGACGTTTCTATCCAAAATTCTAAATTTATGAGTAAACGTCCTGTGGTCAGGGCCCCGTGAGATAATCTTGAACATGATCGTGAAAGAATCTTTTAAAAAGTGAAGTAATGAAAGGACTTTGCAAAAACAAGTTGGGCTGTATGATTCACATTCTATAAAAGAAGGAATAGTTGCTATAGTAACTCAGTGCATTAAGTACCTTCTTCCTTTATCATTTAATTATTAATACTCAGTTTATATAATTTTAATATTTATTCTTATATTTTATTTTATTGGAAGTGTTGTTGCGTCCGCCTTTTTTTGAGCACATAGGATTGTTTGTTTTTTGGTTTTACGGCTCAAAGACTACAATGGTCATGCTACCGGGACCTACTGTTTTCCGAGGAATCGAACCAAACCCCGGGCTACAGTGAGCAGTGCGATCTTTATGAGATCTCTGAGTAAGCGTTCTTTTTGCACTGTTGGGAGTCGAACCCGGATTAACGGCGCACTAGGCGAACGCGTTACCACACTGCGCCACCGCAGGGCCTGAGCACCTAGGACTAGCTACTATATTGTTCGCAAGCTCAGTACAGACGAATTATTCCCCTGAGATCGGGTTAAATTTTCTACTTTCCATTACAGACTTGTGACGTAAAAGATATAAAATTAATTTTGGCGTCAGATAGTAAAAAGAAATGACCAGTATTTTTACCGAAAACTACTGGCCATGATCATGCGAATTTAAGTAATTGGATTTTGCGTAAAAATTATGTTAATAAGCGTTTTTAAATAAGGGTATCTCAGCACCAGGCTTACAAACTTCAAGAGGTCATAGTACTCATCAAGGTGAACTACATTTTTCATAGAACCTAGGGTCGCAAATCACTCACAGAGCTAGTTCTAAGACCGTCCAGCATGCACAAATATTTACAACCAGTGCGTAAAAGCGCCAGATAAAACTCAGGTCAGCTGATCAAGGGCATAGATGATTAGGACATCTCATTTTGCGCTTCTCATGCACTGGTTGTCACTATTTGTGCATGCTGGACGGTTTTAGAACTAGCATTGATGATGGTTCGCGACCTTAGGTTCTATGACAATTATCGTTCACCTTGATGAGTATTATGACCCTTTGAAATTTGTAACCCTGGTGCTGAGACACACTGTATATAGTATTTGAAAGTCACTTTATGTTATCTGTCCCATCTATAACAATGATATAAACAAATTTGGGCCATCATTTCTAATAACTATATTTAATGCTAAATAAATTTTAGTTAGTTTCTTACAGATTTTTATTACATTTAAGTTTAATTGTCCCATAACAAGTATTTTCAGAAATTGGCGCCAAATTTTAATTAGATGGGCGTGTCAGCTATACTAATAAATTATTAGTTATTGCATTGGTTCGTAGGATTAAATACTTAGTATTTATTTTACATACACAATAAAAAGTATTCAGATAATACCGTTATTGAAAATGGTTGCCTTAATAAATTTAAAAACCTTGTTTTTGTTCGTTTTCCAAAATTTATATCTGGGGATGTAAATTAATCCAGAATGAATAGGATGTAAACCCAGTCACAATTAGATTTTGAGTACGATTATAATTTGTCTAAGTGTGTTATGAATTACCCATTATTTTTTATTATGTGAATGACTAAATCCAATTTGTGAATCGACAAATACGAGAGCTTTCCAGTAAATCAATTTAAACCTAGCATTGTTCACAGGCGTCTCTTACGACATCTTATTCATAATATAACCTGATTAGTCAGAATAATTTAAGCTGAACTATGAATAATTAATATATTGAGCATTTGTGAATAAAAGTTTTATAAAAGTTTTTATAGAAAAATTCTATTTATAAAAAAATCCGCATGTTTATTAATTCTAAGTAAAGAAATATGAAGTATGTATATATTCATGCATAAAAAGTGGTTATATTTACATTTTACGTAAATACATTAGCGGCCTCGAAAATTAAATAACGTATGCCATATACTACAAAGCGTTCAACAGATGTCGGTGTGAACACGATTTGCAATAATATCATATATATACAATCGAATAACATTAATATAACCACCTAACCACCAGCTAATTTCGAGAGGAACAGTCGCGTGCAGCAGCACAAACAGCATATTGTCGGACTGGGAGTGACTGACTCAATAAGGCGTTATATTGTTTGCCTGGGTATCTGGAGCTATGGTAACTGCAATGCAGCCCACAGTTGTTGGAGTGTGGAAGGTCCATGGAGCGAACAGGACGATAGAGATGATTCCACAGATTTTCATTCGGGATTAAGTCTGGATATTTAAGGGGTCAGGAGAGTTTTTGGAAGTCATTCTTTGAACCATCGGCAGACAATTCTAGCCATATGACACATCGTATTCTTTTGCTGGAAGATCCAACCTACCCCAAGCAAGAACAGCATGTGTATACGTGATCTGCAAAAATGGATTCTTAACTATATCGATCAATATTGTCTTCCACAAGTATCAATAGATCCAGACAGAATGCCGCTAACATATTCCTTAATCCAGTAACTCTGCCATCATCAGCTTATGTTCTTCCAGCAATGGTTGCAGAGTGATTGTTCTCCGATATTTACTGACTCGTACGTCAATGTCCGTCTGTTTGATAAAGTAGAAAACGTGAATCAATCAAAGAAGACAGCCCTTCCATACCATCAGAAGTCCAATTTCAACATTTCGGTGCAAACGTAAGCCTTTCTTTTTGATGCACCTTCCTTAGCATTCGTAGGTAAAATAAGCATACGGCTGCTTCGGAACCACATACGCAGCAAGATTCGCTAAACTGTAGTTTTGGACACAGGTTTGGTAGCCCTCGGGATCATTTTAGCGATATCCTGCTCCATTGTGGCGCATTGATATGCACGCGCCTTTATAATCGACGCTCACCTCTTACTTCAATGACACATGATGATCCATAATTTCCACGTCGATTTTTCGCAATGGTGCGATTTGTCCAATCACGGTATGCTTTAGAAACGGCAGTATGCAAACAGTTCAAAAACTAAGCTTTTTTAGATCTACTGCTAACCTTAACACGAAAGCTGATAATCATTACTTTTGCATCTTTGATAAATGTCTCCTTTCATCCATGACAACAACGACTGATGTGTCTTCGAAATGTATACAGTTCATCTTGTATACCTACTGAGCTAACTCATGAACCGTGCCTTATTTCATTGCCAACGTCCTGCTGACAACAGCACGTTGATGGCATCAAAAGTAGGAAGTGGTCACATAAATATGCATATAAAATTCAAGAAAAATAAATCTAAACTACAACTCTTTTTGCATATAATTACATTGTACTTAAATAAATGTTATTTCATTCTATGGGCTATATTTAAAAGCAATGTCTCATTGTCATATTTTTCGAATTTACAGTACGTGATTTGGTCTTTTTTCTGAAAACTTAAATAAAATCAGTATGCTTCAAAATGTTTGTAAGGATAAATGAATAAACGTTTAAGAAGGCCGGACTCATAAAAATTTAGTTTAGAGGAGATCTAAGATTTTGTTCACAAGAGTTTTAGAGGTCAGCGTTACCTAAAGAACATTGATTTACGCTGTTGTATTTTTTTAAGGTGGGTCGTTTACGAAACTAGGAAAATAGTTTTCAGACGAGGTTTTCGAAGCAATCAAAATTCCTTCGAAGCAATCAGGGCCATTCATGTAAACACACTGAACTAAAAAAATGCCCTTTCGCTTGTGAAATGAGTTTCAAAGGAAAGGGACATTTACCAATAGTTTTTTTTTTCTTTCTCTTTAAGGAAGTAACCTTGGAAATTTAAAGTCTAAATAATAAAATTTTTTCTAACAGTTTTATTGCTCGAAAGTGGAGGGTAAAATATTTAGCTGTATGCCTAAGCTTCTTAAAATTTTAAAGAATTAATTCATGGTTCGATGTCTGAATTTCTAGGAACTAATCTCTTCTTCAAATCTCGAGCTTAAGTAAATCTTTAGATTATATCAGTCTAAGGAAGCGTAGTCTAATTCTAATCTTTTTCAGCTACCATCTCCCTTTAGCCCTTGTTCAAACACGGCTGCAGTCATTCCTTGATTTATATTGCTTTTGCAACTGAACTTTGATGAAATGTTAACGTTTTATCGTGTCGTCTTATCCAGTATAATATTTATTTTATCTAATATAATATTTATTTTATCCAATGTAATATTTATTTTATCCAATGTAATATTTATTTTATCCAATATAATATTTATTTTATCCAGTATATGATTTATTATACAAGTACCTATTATATTTTATTTGAGTTTTATTATTGAAAAATCTGAGTATTGAAAATAATGAATTCAAAGAAAAACATGATTTTTTGACTGAATATTGCGGGGGCCCTTGCTTGCTTTAAGCACCGATCTGCTCCTTTTAAACCAGGGCCCATAATATCCTTAAGTCGACACTGATTGCGGCCCCAAATTCGTAGATTCAAACTGCAATTGTTGTAATGATTCATACTCATGTTGCTAGCCAAAGAAATCTTAGAAGAAATAATCGCACGAGCAAAAAAAATGAATTTAATAGATTTTAAGTTTACTATTTTGTAAAATTTACATAAAGCCACTAATAAGCTTTCATGTTAAACAGTCATTAAACATTTGCATGAAAAAAAACAAGTGATGCTTCTAAAAATCGCGCAACTTAAATGTCATTCTGAAACTAGCGAATTATACATGATTACCAGATAGAAAGCGCTTTGCAGAGACATCTCCGAACAAAAGAATACCCACATTGTCAGCCCAGGTACGTTTCTTGTATGTTTATAATCTTCTAAATGATAGCTAGAGGAGATGAAGCAACTAATGATACTGCGTTATGTTTGTAAACATGTAAACTCTTTCAAACCATCCAGCAAATTTCGTCGTATATGCAATACTCATGCCAATCAATATATGTGTCATCTTTAAATAACCATCAGCAATTTCAGTTGTCCATTGCAAATTATTGTTAAGTTACATGATACAGACATAATATAGCACTCGAGTTACACAACCACTTTGGAAACACAAAAGTGCAAACATGAAAATAACAGGTGCATAAAAGTGCCACAAATGCACTACGAAAACGTAGTGCATTTGTGGATCAGATATCTTCAAGAGGATAATAGTGTTTTACCGTTTTTTAAAAACAAGTATAAAAAAAAAATATTGCAATGATTGGTGATTGGTGACAACGACAAATATTCGCAATACAAAATCACGGCTTAGCCCTATTAATAAGATTATAATTAATAAGATTATAATCCTATTATAAAGAACTGGTGAATGAATAATTGTATTAATAGATGGATGGTTGCCAATTATTTATGGTTTTTTAGGTATTCTGCTCGCCTTCATGCCTTGAATTAACATCACGTCTCATCAGAGCCGTAGCCAGGCTGGGGCAAAGATGGGGCTGTGCCCCCTGGAAATATAGTTAGCATTTAGTGGATTTTTTTTTTTTTTTGTCAAAATAAATTATTTAAAATTTCATTTAAAATTTTTTTGTCTTGTATGAAATCGTACGTGACAATGCAAATTGTTCTTTGACGTTGAAAATGTATTCATAATAACTTTATACGGTATATCTTGTGTACATAATGTTTTTACATAGGATTGAGTCTTCATCTATTTTATGATAAGGCTAGGGCAAAGTAGAGAGGTATACTAAAATTTATAAGTTTTCAATGCAAAATTTACTTTAAGAAATTTATTTGTTAATTTTAAATATATTAGTCTGCTTATTTAGATATTTAGTATTATTAAATATATTAATAAAATATATCAAAATATTTACGAATTTTAAGCCCCCTCCCACCACCACCACCACCCTGTAACAAACGTCTGACTACTAGCCGGTATCTTGTATTTCTGATGTTTTATCAAAATTTTCATTATGACATGACATTGATGTAAGATACTGAAACACGACGTTTCGGAAACCAACTTTTCACTTTCCCGTTCAGTAGTAATGCCTTCGTCCAGCGTACCGTTAACCCGAGTTTAATTCTCAACAGTACTAAAAAAGACGCCTACCGACTGACTACTCACTATAGTCCGGGGGTTGCTTCCCTCTGTCTTAAGAAGTTCGGATTCCTCACAGAAAACTGTCTCAATACAATATGACCTTTACCTGCCCTTGCACCGTGAAATAAAACAAAATGTTCCCTTTATCAAGTGAAGACAGATTTTATACTGCTTTATCATTTTATAGCTTTGTGATTTCTGCCTTTAACTATATTATAAGACCAACGTAAACATCGTTTTGTTATCTTGTTTAATTATTTGACATCATACACATGACGTTGCCAATATGCGATAGCTCTATGTTCTCCGGAAGAGGGTCTCATAACAATTATGCTCTCTTCCATTTCTAACGCATCTATTCAAATCAGAATATTTATGCCTGAAATTTAAGGCTTCAGTGGCCCTACGTTCGTAAGGCATTCGCCTGCTGGCCTTAATCCAGCTTTAACCTCTGACGTTAAAAAAAAAGAACGACTGCCTGCTTGAAATCAGGGAGTTAATCCTCTGAGCCTTAAAAGTGCGGGGGCCCTGCGGTGGCGCAGTGTGGTAACGCGTTCGCCTAGTGCGCTGTTAATCCGTGTTCGACTCCCAACAGTGCAAAGAACGCTTACTCAGAGATCTCATAAAGATTGCACTGCTCACTTTAATCCAGTATTTGGCTTCATGGGCCTTAAATGGTTCAGATTCCTCGGAAAACTGTAGGTCCAAGAGGTTCGGATTCCTCGGAAAATTGTAGGTCCAGAGGTTCGAATTCGTTGGAAAATTGTAGGTCCAGAGGTTCGGATTCGTTAGGAAATTGTAGGTCCAGAGGTTCAGATTCCTCGGAAAACAGTAGGTCCCGGCGCAGTATGACCATTGTAGTTTTTAAGCTCTAAAACCACAAACAAAGAAACAAACAAACTTAAAAGTTAGATTTCCTTGTAGAACTGGACGTCCCTTCGCATCATTACTTTAGTGTCCTTGCGTTTTAAAGACACTAACAAGGACCCAAGCTATACAACTCAACTGCTATTCACAGGGACGGAATAAGGATTAAGATTCTTGGAACAAATCTGTAGTCAGGAGTTCGGTTCCCACGGTAGTAGTAATTCGGATTCCTCGGATAACTGTATGTCTCGACGCAGCAAAACCTTCGCCATCTTTGCTCTGTAAAATACAGACAATACGATTAATAACCAACTAAAACTGTGTTTCTAAACCATTTGACATCCGATAGTTTACATGAAAACTTTCAACGTGGTTATAGTTTACCCGCAATCTCCATTACCATTGACGTACGCTCATGGGGCATTACAGGCTTGTAGTGGGGTCACAGATTTTCAAGGGAGTTACGCAATTACAACTCCATATTACCCCATGCATACATTCAAAATTGCAACGCAATGCGGGTTTTTATAAAGAGTTTATAATAACTCCCCATGTATAAATACACGCCCATCAACACTCTATCTGCGTACAACTACAATACCCATTACATGATCTCCATTGCATGCTATGCTATGGTACTTCAACTCTGCCTCTTCTTTACAATGCTGTTGTTGTTGTTTTGTATACAATAAATATTTAGAAATGTTGGCCGAGCAAGCGGCACTGTGTTTCCAGGAAAGGGAGGGGCATAGAGTCCAAGAGATGAAGAAAGAAAGAGGTGGAACATCCATTTGGGGATCAGAGCTCAGATGTTGTAAAAGAATCCAATTTGGATTCTGGTGAACAATTCTGGACAATGCGAAAACGGTATTATCAGTATTATAAAGAATTTCTTTGACCAGAGAACAATACTGGGAAACATTATTCCTTCACTCAACATCGATTGGGAGAAAGTCCATTTTCGACATCGATATAATCTCCATCGATCAACTTTTAAATATCATTTCCATTTATTCATATTTTCTTAATCGCGGAGCAGAATAATGATGACGAATTAGTCATCAGCCGAAAGGTTGGGTTAGTTAACGGGCAATTAATTTCCTGAGTTTCTACATGTGCATCGTACTCTCTCATTATTAAACAATCGTTTGACCTTTTCTGCCTGTGGTTGGTATACGGAAGTGTGAGGCATGGAACGTAGACAGGTAATATATGATGCACATAGATGTATATACACACACATAGTCGGACTCATTTACAGCGAGCTCGCATGTTTCCGGATGTAGCGAGCAAAAGATGACTTTTGTCGGATATAATGTTAAGGAATTCAATACATCATAATCGCTTTGTGCAAGCTAATGTTTTGAGCTTCTCGGATTGAAAGAGAAAAAACAAGTAAACAACTATCGCCTATGGTCGGTATTCAAATTTAGCTGGTTTTAATAAACATTAATTCTCAGCTCTCTAATCCGCAACTCTAATTCTCAAGTAACTCTGTAGGTTTTCAACGTTAACAATAGTCATCATCATTGCATTTACGGAAGACCTTTACCTTACCCTTTTTATTGCGTGCGTACAGAGAGACAGACAGACAGAAAGCCCAAAAGCAATAGCGGGTTCAATATCTATTGAAACCCGCTAAAATTGGTAAATCAGCTTGTTGTCTAAAAGCAAACATTGGTCTGCTTATCGCAAAAAACTTTGATAAGGATTTATTCTACACCATTAAGATTAGACATACAAAAATGACCCCATGTACAGAATAATTTTTAAGATGCAAGCAATTGATCTTTACTGAACGCAAAATGTTTTAAACCAATTTCTGTTGAAGAGCTGAAAGGAAGGTTTGAATTCCTACACAGTCTGTGAATAATAATAATAATATGTTGTTCACTAAATTTTAAGCGAATATATGTGTATTATGTGTACACATATTTTACCTATACAGATTTCAATTTCAAAGTTTCAAATTTTAAATCCCAAAAGAGCATCATCTAGTACCGAACATGGAGAGTATTTTTGTTGACCCTAAGCTTATCATTGTATACAGGTCCTACTGTAATATATGTATATTCGCGTGCATAAATGTAAATTCGTTCATCCATCCACCCACCCATGGATAAAGACTCTCTAACAAATGAGAAAAACGATTTGAATAATATTAGCTAAATTTTACGCCTTTTTACAAAAGTTCATACATTATCATTTAGAGACATAGAACGTGGATTTTTGAAAATCAAATCTTATTCTTCCGCCCCCGCGAATTTCCGTCATAAGATATCTTTGTACTTATATTTTGAAAATTTCATGCTAAGACATCGTCAATTGGGACTCTGGTTCAGTGGCTAAAACGCTTAGGTACTAATCAACAGGTCGTTGGATTGAGTCCAGCTTTTCACAACTTCCCTCCCAAAAACTGTCCGTTTACGACTCCGTATATCAACCATGGATATTAATTATGCTATTCCTCAAAAGGGTAATAATATCTATATTTATAAAAATAGATTAGAGGAACTCTAATTAGAGCCATAGATGTGGATGCTGGAAATTTCAAATCTTTCAGATACTAATTTATGGTAATATCTTTTCTAAAATCCGTATGATTTGCATACGGAACTGCGATTTACAAATTAGTTTTTATGTTGAAAAATGTGTATAATGTGTTTGATAAATTCAATTCAAGTTTATTTTCCGGCAGATACAATTACAGATTACAGTATAGAAAGGCATACAAATAATCGATCTGCTCGGGCAGCTATGGGTAGAGACTATAAGGTCTGACAGAGCCCCAGCTGCCCGAGGCAAAATAACTATATAAATTAAAATAATTATAATAACATTATAATAAATTTTGTACTGAAGAATATTTATTAAAGGCAAAGAGGTAAAAGACACATTGTGCAACACATCAAAGTATATGAACAATTCAGCTGACTCAGTTTTAGTAACTTGACGATAATCTTCATTATTATAGAATTAATTTTAATTACAAGTAAAATTGTTTAAGAGAATAACAACCCCAGAGAGTAAAGTGAAATACCTCTACAACATTATAAGAAGCGAATTACGTGAACATATATAATTAACAATAAGAAACAGAACAGCAAAAAAAAATAGCAAAAGGCAAGAAACAGACAAGCAAATTCTGTACAAAAGAAACGCAAAAAGAGCCATACAAAAAAGAGTTTCGTGTCTTATCCTTCCTTTACAAACATTCTTCAAAACAGAAATTACTGAGAACGCATCAAGCAAATACTAAACCAAGAGATAATTAGCCAATCAATATCCCCATGGGCAATTACTACTTTGTTTTACTCCCTTAAAAGAAGAATGGGGCGAGAGCAGCAATTAGTTGTAATAAATTGAACTACGAACGCAAGGGAATTGCCTATGAAAAATTCATGAACTTTTAGTTTTATGAACCAGTTTCTCGAGGTATAGAAAGGGCCAAATTGTTTAAAATCTTATAGTAAATTTTCGAACAAGCCCGTTAATAGCCCTGGGCATAGTTTTTTTTTATTTGACTGATGAATTTTATTTTTCATTAAACTTAAATTATATTATCTTGTTTAAAAGCGAATATTTAATTAAAAATTATAATTTTTAAATTATACACTTAAATTAAAGAAGATTTAATTCACTCGTTTCTGAAGCTAACGATGTCTTTACACTTGAGTTACAAAACAATCTTGTGTCTTACACATGAGCTACAAAACAATCTTGTGTCTTACACATGAGTTGCAAAACAATCTTGTGTCTTACACTTGAGTCACAAAACAATATTGTGTCTTACACTTGAGTTGCAAAACAATCTTGTGTCTTACATTTGACTTACAAAACAATTTTATCAATGTAAAAAATTTTGAACCCGTCTGAGTGAAGTTTGATTTGATTTGAATCTTCATTGTTGATCTTTTACTTCATTGACGACAAAAAAATCTACGACAGTGAAATTTTTAAGAGGTGAAGTGTCTAAAAATTCATCAGCTTCAAATTGAGTGATAGATTTTGGATCTTCGGTAAATAATTTTATGCCAGGCATGCATTATCAACAATCAAAGTCAACCAAGTATAGTAGGGATATTCAACTCAAGAAGAATTCCCCCAAACAGGGAATTCTCAACTCAAATTTCTAGGATCAGATGGTGGTAATGCTGATACTGCTAAACCAAAAACGAGAACCAAAAACAAGAAAAATGGTATCATGAGATATGGTAAAACGGGTGTAATCGCAAAAACAGCTCCAGAAACCACTGCAATATAAAATGAAAGTTACTTCAATTGCCTTCATTACAAAGTATGAACGCAGCTTGAAAATGTATGCTCAAAATTTCAATTTCAGCAAGGCGGGTTGATGACTGATAAACACAGTTTGCGAGAAGAAATCCAAGTCCCTATCTCTCAGAAAATCAAACTCAGAAATGCCTGTCAATTTAAAATATGGAAAGCGTTTGGTTTGTTATCAACTAGACTTTTTGCTATACATAAATTCATTGACCTCTTGCTACTATGTGACGTTCCTCATCATCTTCGTATTAAAACATCATATTTATGTATGTACTACTAATCCATCACCAATTAGTCTTTGAAATATGTATACCTTTGTCTTATTTTTTTCTTCTTTACCGAAGTTGTTTCCTCTGTTTCAACATTTACTTACTCTCTTACTCCAATTATTAACAAATTATTAATTAATTAACAAATTATTAATTAATTCAATTAATTCAAATCAAATTAATTAATTAATTCAAATTATTAATTAACAAATTATTAATTAATTCACAAATTATTAATTAATTAACAAATTATTATTAAACGAACAAATTATTAATTAACGACAATTATTAATTAACGAACAAATTATTAATTAATTCACAATTATTAATAATTAACAAGTTATAAAAAATTAACAAATTAACAAACTATTAATTGCTTAACAAAGTAACAAATTAACTTAACAAATTATTATTAATTAATTAACAAATTAACAAACTATTAATTAATTGACAAATTAACAAATTATTAATTAAAAACAAATGAGAATGAACGCCTATTACGTGCTTGATCATCACTTTCAAGTGAAAAATAATTTCTCATCCTGAATAGAACTATTTTAAATGTATTTTTTAATAATGATAATATAATAATGATAATAATAATAATTTATTTTCTACGAATTCGACACCCGACACCCGTGGAGGGAGACAGCAGAAAAAGGCCAAGAGAAGGCCTGACAAGCCCGCTGCCATCCAATCCAACTTTCTGGTCAGGCTTAGTATATCTACGTTCACACATTCATAAATCAATGAATGGTTTGCATGTTTCGCCCGAATTGTTGGATAAAGTATATGCCCGTCCACGTCCCTAGACCCGCCCACGTAATAATATTACAAAGAAAATTAATACAAACACAATTATGTAAGCTGGCAATTATGTGGGTTTTACAATTGTTTCGGCAGGGAAACACCCCGCTTTCGTCAAAACCACTTTCGTCAGAAAACCTTTCAGACTGATGCGGCGCAAACCGCACATCCTACATCACCTCGTTTGACTCAAAATGTCTATTGCTTTCCTTATGCCATAAAAATTAAACCAACCAACTGATCCGTTACCACTGAGACAGAACCGGTTAGTCTCTCCTAAAGCTTTTAGAGACTCTAATCCGTCCTGATTTAACGACAAGTACAGACAACAGAAAACGAAGCTAAAATTAAAATAAACAACGCTGTTTCTATTGATGGAATTACTAGGGACCGCATTGACTAACTACTGATCGGTTTATGATTACTTAACATATTTAAAATGATCAAGAGACGTTTCGTTTTATTAAACACTTTATTTACGTTTTGGTTTCATTTGAGAAGTAAGTGAAAATACTTTCTCCTTACGCATTGAAAATCAGGAATTCCTAGCCTATCGTATTTTCATGAGGGCCCATATAAGTAATTCTAGGGGGTGGGGACAGAGAAAAATTATTACCTTCTTCTCAAGATTGTAAAACAATTCAGTAAATCTACAAAATACTAAAATAATACGAAAATAATTGATACTGCTTGACAATTCGTAATGAGCTAAAAAGTACCTTATTTTAAAATGTAACTATAAAACTTTTGAAAGTAAATGCATAGCAGGTTCGGGCAAATCAAATTTTTAAACGGCTAGGAGGGGTTCGATCTCCCCTGCAACCCCCCCAAATGGGGGGGTCCATGTATATTATCGTATTCGCGAGGCTTTGTTGTATATGCGGCCGTAAACGAAACATCCTACGAAATGTCACACAAGAAAAATAAATTATATATTTTCTTCGATTGCAAAAAGAAAGCGCTCGGCGCGAAGTCGAAAAATGCTGCATCATAAAATTCACAGAGAAAAGATGCAAACAATTTATTCAGAGAGGCTTAAAAAGCGTGGACCACGAATGAGCACTTAAAAGATGACGTGACACTTGTAAATTTATCTTTACGACTTTTTATGGAGGATCCATAAAACCATAAAACCTTGTATGTGAATATAACAAGAGAAACTTAATCGATTTTTAACTATTTATAAAGAATATTTTTGGAAGCCATCTACCATTTATAGTTCATAAAACTGATGGTGGCGAAATTGTTGGGAAAGCCGGCATTTTCCAATTTATGCACTGTCTGTCTCAATTAACGCATAAGTGCCTCATTTAAATTTACAGTTTAGAACCCTTTGGGTTAAAGAGGCGGAAAGTTCTCCCAAATATTGAGTCGTCAACCACCCAAAGCCTTTTAATTCGCTTAAATATGCAGAGTCTGATTTCGTTCGTAAAATGGAAACTATAAATTATTCAAAAGTTTGGCCCGGGTTCACCCACACTATTTGGACGTTCAGTTGTCCCATAAATTAAGATCTCAATCCTCTGGCTGTTCCTGCAACGACACATCTGAGCGTATATTAATGGCCTGGAGACTTCGGAAGAGAGGAGGGCCAATTGAACGACACTGATTGGGTTACGATCAGATTAAGATATCACTCCAATTCTGCCAAAATATTTCAGCTTCTTGGTTTCGTTGACCACAGATAATGGCGACTGGAGATTTAGGCACACACACACACACACATACAGAATCACGCAGACATATACTGTAACAAACTAGCGTTAGCGTTAATTGCTCCTAACGGTGATTTACTTTTAATTTAATCCGTAAAAGTGTATTAGATATTACAAAATAATATACCTAGGTAAAACGTGAGTAGACTGAGTATTGGTCAATATTGGCAATAACCTACAAGTGTGGTGAAAAAAAATTTTGCTACTTCCAAAAAATTAAAAAAAAAGTACAAATAATAGTGAAGGAAGTGGAAGATTGATGTGGCCGAAGTAAATACGTAAAGTGCAACTGTTAGTACATTCCGAAATTACAATACCCAGTTCGTGGCTCCTTCCCAATTGTAAGACCCACATGTTAAATACGAATAAGATCGAAATTCATAAATATAAAACAAAATAAAATGTTTATTAAAACTATTTACATTAAATACACCTACAAGAAATAATGATAGGACTACTTCCTTTAAAATATGTTAATTTCCTACTGTATATATGTTAACCCATTGTACGATTTTTATTACTCTTATATCAGCGGCTTATCAATGGCCTATAACTTATGTAATTAATTGTCAGTTATCTAAATTCACAACCCATAACTTCCTACCAGTCTCTGAGAGTAGTTGTAAACGTAATAGAACTTACATGGGCGTCAGGAGCTTCCTTCTCGATCACCGCATGCGTGGATAAAGTACGGCTCATCATCTTCTATGACATCTTCCGTCACGTAAACGTATGATAGGGACTTACTTCATTTTTATTAATTTTCCCATATGCGGTAACTATGTACAACACCTCTCACCAGAAACGGGCCCGCAGTGGGCTCCATAGGGCCTTCTCCTACAGACTTTTGTATTTTGAATTCTAACTTCATCTTTTCAGGCTCAAAAAAAAAAAGTCCAAATCCTTCTCGAGCTCAAACCAGAATCATCAAAAAAACTTTTCATCCTCCCTCTTCTCTCATACGCGTTTTCTCGAATATTCTTTTAACTTACGTCTCTGATTGGCTAAACTAACTTATTACATAGAGACTAAAAGCCAATCAACGAAATGGCGGGAAAAAGGAACTTATTTCCCACCACGCTACTTCTAAGAATTAGACACGTTAACGACGTCAGGGAGGGTTCTAATCTTACATATGGGTGACAGGCTGATGCATCTGTGGTAACTAAAAACATCTTTTGCCCTATAGCTGTACTCAGCGAAACGAAGTTCACAATAGTTATACGGTAAGCGATCTCCAGCAAAGAGAAGCATTCCCTTTTGCCAATGAAAACTTAAGGGTAGACCACATAACTGTTGAACGACATATTCAACATCCGACGTATCCGACGTATCCAAAAAGCGATCAGTAACGACCCATCTGACATCGACAAGGATTCGTTATAAAGGATAGGTCATTTAGCCTAAGCTAATGGGTTTGTTTCGGTCGAACAGGTTCCGCCCTAATAACCACAGTATGTATAACTGTTATCTATTAAGATATCCGCCGGGGCGGACCGTCACACAAGCTTACCAACATGTATTTATTGCACTCTTTAAATTGCAACAGTAATAATAACATTCAAGATAAAACTTTATCTGTCCCTTTCTGGCGAATATCGGTACTGGAAACTGTACTGGAACTGTTAATCAATATGGTAAACAACACCACATTGTAAGCTCACTAGATCTGCTAATAAACTCATCCAACTTGCAAACTGCCAACTGGGACAGCAGTACTACAAATGTAATAACAAATTAACTAAACAAGTAAAGCTATATCTAAACTAGCAATTCAAGTTAATTACAACGATATTAAATAGCATTAACCTGGACTTGATATCCAGAAGCTGACGTTCAGGGTTCCTCGACTACAGATCCTTCTAACCACTTGGACACAGCATAGGGTTTAGTTAACGAAGTCCAGCTAAACAAGCAACCCATTCCTTCATTGCGAACTGCTCCAGTTCCAAGTTGCTCGTTATTCCCAATTAACCAATTCTGTATTGTCCTAATTATACGTACTAACTACTAACTGGGTTAATTATTGGAATATTAACTACTCAATCAGTTCAACACCGGTTAACCCAAACTAAATAAAGTTATTTCACCTGTTAGATAACAATATTGTTGTTTAATTTAATTTCTTGGTCCGTTGTGACGCAAGGTTCTATACATGTATAACACGCAGGAGCGTCTTAGGCGGGGGTGCAAGGGGTGCACAGCAGGCACCCTGGCGGCAGGGCTTAGGGCTAGACAGCTAAGCTTCGATCACATAACTGATTTTTTCAAATTCGAAAATTTCGAAATCTAGCAAGACTGACAGATTTCGGAAATTTTCGGAAATTAAAAAGGAAAATTAGACATTATTAAAAATGTGTTGAAAAAAAACTCCAAAAAATCAGTAAATATCTAGCGGTTTTTAGCACGTTTTTAACAATCTTTGCATTTCAGTATTGGTAACACGTGAATGTGTTACACATCATGAATCATGATGTATACAGGGGAGGGGGGGGATCTTAGGGTCCCATCCACCCCAGAAACTAAATTTTTAATGGGACTTGGCTACGGCCTTGCATGCTGTGATTGTATCGATACATGCTGTAAAAATTTTTGAATCCCCCGAAATTAAATCCTGGTTACGATTTTGTCGTGCATTACCTTTATATGCAGAGATTTTGCCCTTCACACCTCTATGAATGCGTTTAATGATAAAATAGGTTATAAAAATTGGACGTCATTTATCTAGAAATGTAGAACGACATGAATAAAATGTGAGGCCATGTGTAGAGTTAAAACAAAATATAGAGAAATTTAAAACTGTAGATTTCATAAATCAGGCTCAAATGGATCGTTAAAAGAAGATGTGTATGGCAGTTATTTAAAGAATTATATACGTTATTTCAAGCTTTAGCCAGAAAAAATTTAGCTTTTAGAGAGAATACGGAAAAGTTGTTTCAAAAAGATAACGAAATTTTTTTAAAATTAACAGAAAGTATTTCAAAATTTGCTAATGTTATAGAAGAGCACATTAATCGCATTAAAATAGCCCAACATCGCAATATGCCTCATTATCTAGGTCATAACATTCAAAATGAACTGATCACAATACTAGGCGAAAAATTTAAACAAACTATAGTTCTCACTATAAAAGATTCTAAATATTTTTCTAGTGTTTTAGATTGTATTCACGACATTTATCATGAGGAGCAAATTACAGTAGTTTTTGTTTTGTTTATTTGAACAACTCAACGAAAAACGTTGAGATAAAGGAGCATTTTCTTGGATTTTGTCACTGACACAGCAGGACAAGGACTAAGGGAGTTTTTATTGTATTTTTAAAGAACTTAAATATGGATATTAATGGCATGTGCGGTCAAAGTTACGACAATAACATTAACGTGAAAGGCAAAAGGATAGGCTTGAAAGAGAAACTTTTAGATATTCATCCGAGAAACTTTTAGATATTCATCCAAGATCATTTTATGTACCTTGCGCAGCACCTAGTCTTAATTTAGTTGTGAATGACGCTGCAAAAAATTCAGTGAAAGTTAAAAATTTGTTTGCTATTGCCCAAAAAATATATGTATTCTTTTCGGCGTCAATGTTACGCTGGCACACATTAAAGAAAGAATTTCCCACTTTAAAGTCACTTTCCGATTTTTTCGATAGGAAAGAAGAATTAACGCCGTGAAAACTCTTCGTTTTAATTTGGGAAAAATTTATGATGCCTTGTTTTTTATTTATAATGATTCAAATAAGGACAATAATACAAAAAACTTGGCAAATTCTTTGATTTCAAAAATAAATTCTTACAAATTTGTTTATTCATTAATCACTTGGTATAATATTCTGTTAAAAATTAATATTGTAAATAAAGCTTTGCAGTAATCTACTGTGATCCTTCCAGAGGCTCTTAAAATGTTAGAAAAGTAAAAAATACTTAACCGAATGTCGAGTGGGTTCGGTTTATACAGAAATGCTCAATGAATCGAAAGTTAATCCTGAAGAATTAGATGGTGAGATTAATTTCCCAGCAACTGGTATTGCGCGACCCAGGAAAAGGAGGGCTATATTTGATTATGATAGTAGGAGCGATGATACTTGAAATCCAGAAGCTCACTTTAAATGCAACTTTTACTTTTTTTTTCATTGGATACCGCCATAAATAAATCTGAAGAAAAGTTTGAATTACTAAGGAATCACAACAGTGGCTTTTCTTTTTTACACAGTCTTAACACTTTGACGAACTTAGATTCGGATGATAAAGAAAATACTGCGTAGATTTGCAAAATAAATTAACAGATTTTAGAACTAATTATTTGGACATCAATGGAAACGACTTATGAATGAGAGATTTTGCTGACGTATCTAAAATCTATCACATCTTCAGTCGACGTTTCGAAATATTTGTTTAAAAATAACTTAATTAACGCAAATTTATCGATTGCTTTACGCGTTTACTTAACATTACCTGCCACTGCTGCTGGGGGCGAAAGGTCATTTTCAAAATTGAAAATTATTAAAAATTACTTAAGATGAAGTATGATACAAGAAAGGTTATCAAATCTAGTTATGATAAGTACTTAAAACGATATTGAAATAGATATAAATAATATCGTAAAAGAATTTGCGATAGGAAAATCAAGAAAAGTTGATTCTGGTTTTTAAAAAGTAACGAATATTATTTTCAGTATTGCAATTGATATTCTGATGTTATCAGATTGCTATTAATAAATAATAATAAATGTTTGATTTATAATAAGAATGCTTCTCTCTCTCTATTAATTTTCACTCAGCTCAAATCACAAACCACCCCTAACCTTTTTTTTTATTTTTGACTTCAGGTATAGTTCGTTCACGAAATCAGTCTAATGATAGTTAGAAACGGGAGCTGACGTCACAAACGGCCTAGCCGATTACAGCAGCGGGGAGGACGTCATTTCAGAAATGATTCTTACCGAACGTTTGTCTGCGCCAAAAATCAGTTCTGAAATGACGTCCTCCCCTCTGCTGTAATCGGCTAGCCCGTTTGTGACGTCAGCTCCCGGGATTTCTAACAGTACCATCGAACCACTTTTCGTGAACGAACAGTACCTCCCATACCCCGAAAGGAGCGGCACAGAATATTTTGCACCCCGGCGAAAGATAACCTCGAGACGCCCTTGAGAACACGCTCCTTCATTCCGCAACAATTATCATAAATCACGCTACTCTAAAACTGCACTTAATCATTGACTATTACAGCCATGATTCGTCAACTAGGATTTAGCGATTACGACAATACTCCAAACTCCAGACCTTGCGCCATAAATGCTTGACCAATCGTCTCGACATCGGCTTGCGCTTCAACAAAAGCAAACCAATAAATTAAAATAAAAAGGCAAGCCTTAGCTTACCAAGCGAAAAGCAAAAGGTTACAATTCTTCCATGGCGTCCAAACAAAAGGCAAAAACCGTCAACACTTCCACAGTGGATGCTAAATATAATGTCAAATTAGCAGACGTAACAAAAGCCATTAAACGTGTCACTCAAGAGAGATTAGCAAAGAAAACAGAGAGAAAAGAGAGATTAGAAAAGATTACAAAGAAAGGCTGCTTAACAAGCCCAGCCTAAAAAGAACATATAACTTGAAAGAATTGCTTAAAAAGAGGATTAACGTTTAAACACTCATGATTAAATACTGTTTGTCGACTTCATGGCCCAGTCACTTTATAGTGCAGACCAGAGACTGACGTCATTCAGCCTCCAGCGCTCGCTTGCAATGTACCAAAACAACCCAGTTGGCTCAACTTCTAAGTTTTAGCTGATGATAAACATCTCAAGGCCCTTACAATACATATAAGAATCATACGACGTTCGGAGCATTTCCACAATGGTGTTGAATCCACTTCCGCCCACTCTTTGCTTATTTATGTGTTGCAATTCATAGTTTTTTTTGGGTTTTTTTTTTTGGTTTTGTAAATATATTCGATTATGATAGTTAACAATTAATTTAAATATTGTTGGACCAAGGTCCTTCCCAGTTTTCTTTACACAAGTGTATTTTGAGCGCAATTTATTTCCTTATAACCCTAGTTACTATCGGCGGGGAAGAGTATATATGCAGGGCCGGCGCTAGGTATTATTCCTCTAGGGGTGAACACGGGCTTTGTTGCCCCAATAACTTCATTGTTTTTATAATAATCCCATTTTTCCGCCCACAAAAATCTTCCGCTAAGGGCAAATTCCTGGTTCGTCCCCTCCCTGGCATCAGCCCTGGATAGATATACGTCAACTGTTAAAAAAATCAGTAAAAAATAGCAGGAACCTATCGAAATATACTAGTAATTATTCATCATTGCCAAATGTAGCAGAATACCTGCGTAACAAACCCATGTCCGTTTAAATAACATGGAATCGATAACTACCAATAAATATGAATTCACTTCACTCATTGTGAAGGTCCTTATAAATAAGTAATGAGGTAAATATTGGCTTCCTATCCTGTTACCCCTTGTTTGTTCCTAGAAGCGAGTATATGATGATTACTCCTATAGAATGAAGATTAAACCTGCCAATTTACGTCATTTGATTAAAGTCTTTAACATATGTTCGGTATGCGTATATAAAGTGATATACACTACAGTTGGGATCTCATAGTAAGCATGCATATAATGATATCATCGTAACCATGATGTATTGATCTCATGGTAATTATGACATGTCACCATCTAATTTTGTATCAAAAAGAAACCAACAAAATTAAGTGGACACAAAATCAAAAATTGACGAAAACATGAAAATTTTTTTTAGATTTTTACATTAAGAAATTCTTTGTTTCATTAGGCATATATCTGGGGCCTCAGTTTTAAAATTCCGAAGTTTTAAGATGCTGAATAACAACATTTAAAGTAACTCACTTTCATTGCTGTATATAACAAGTTTTATTATAAAAACCTATTTTTCTCAGTTTCGCTTTTTCACCTTGCGGGTTTATGCGAAATGTTCCTCGCGATTCAATTTTTGCTGAATTGTTTAAAAGCTTAGTAAACATATCTGCACTTATAATATGAACAAGCTGTAGCACGGATTTGATTTGGCTATTACATCCAATTTTCTTGTAAAATTTCATCCATGATGATGCACGAATACGTAAAAGAAAACTATTTTAATGAACACTCAATCAAATTTGTTTTTCCACTCACTATTATTTTAATTTAAAAATACATGCTGCAGATTGTTAGTTATGAGTTTAGACATATCAAAGAATTTATAAATGAAAATTAAAAAATATTTTAATCGCAAGAAGCGTTCTTGATAAAGGATAAAATTGGGCTAAAAATGCACGAAAATTACGAATATCTCAAAAACTACTTTGTATAGCATCACAATATCTATTATATTAATCACATATGCGACTGTTCACATTTCTGCCAAATTTGAAAGAGATTCGTCAAAAATGGCAAAAGACGATGATTTTGCTACTATGTTCCCGTAACTAAAACATGTTTTTACTCCAGCACTAACCAACATCTAACAAACTTTGAAGTTAGGAAAAGGTAAACATATTTGATACATTCATGGATCGATTGCTTAAAACTGCACTTTTTTATTTTAGAAGAAGTTTAATTTTAACTTAGACTTGAGATCCTCCGCGTAATGTATTACCAAAATCAAACTGGTAGCGAATTTTTTGACTTGACATTACTTTTCCAACGTGGAAGTTGACGTTAGTTTGGACAGAGTGTATACACAGCACGCGCTTCCAATTTAAGGACATTTCTGGACTTTCACTTGGATTGCTTCAGGAAAAAGAAATGGTTTGGAAAAGAGTTTTGTCAGTTTGTCAACATGAGCTAGGAGTTCTCAGGAAAAAACACTGATATTTTTCTTCGCTTGAGAAGTTGTAACTGAACTGTATTCCCAATTTTTTCTTCCTTTTTTTTTCAGAAAGAAGAGAAAGGACAGGAGAAGAGATCTAGCACAGTTTTTGATTTATGAAGACAATTTCTGAAAGTATATTCCAATAGAAATAAGCGTTATTTTTTCTGCTTTTTGATTGAATGTCTTCTAAGTTCAGGCAGTTGGAGAGTAGCAGACGATTTACTCGAAAATTTGTTTATGTACGGGTATCTAAGCGAGCCAGTTTATGATTCTAATTCCATTTTTTTTTCGTACTATGGCTTTTTGTGTGAGGCAGCTTTTCGTGGTCACCGAATCAAGATACATTTATGCACAGTCAAGCTTATTGTGAGTTGAATGCATTCCGGAGGTGAGAGTCGTAGGGGATCCGAGCACAATCCCGACAGCCGAAATCCCGACAAATCAATAATTTTGAATTATTCTTAATGATATTAATTAAATATTTTAATTAAATACCAGGGGCGGACTGGGCCCACCCAAAGGGCCCACACCTTGGATTTCCGGCAGGCCCGAGTTAGTGCCGGATGAAAGTCAGCAGCAAACACAGACTTTTATTTGGGAGGTGGGGGGGGACGTCAAGGACAGAATTTGCCATGGTCTTGGAATAACACCCTTCATTTATCATGAAAGTTGGAATTTTTTACAGTGAAAAAATATATTTTGGGGGTCATGACCCCTGTGATTAGACCCTCCCCCACCGTGTCCGCTCTGAATTAAGGTTTTTATTTGAACTAGGCCGAAAGGATAAAATGCAGGAGCGGATTTAGGGGGTCGAAAATTAAATGAAAATTTAACATTCAAAAGATACAAGGCAAAGGTACAATGCATTATCATTTCCAGAAATCAAGTCATTCATAGCCCCTTTAATTAAAATATTTAATTAATATTATTAAGAATAATTCAAAAATACTGTTTTGTCGGGATTTTGTCTTGTCGGGATTTCGGACTGTAAGGAATCGAAGCACTGTACCACGGTTACGCTCAATTATGAAGACGAAATGTTCGCTTGCAAACAAGTTTAGGATCACGCCATGACCTTATCGAGATTTAATTTGAGAATCGTCGGCTTAACGGTTGAAACCAATGTTTTTAAATATGATGAAATTATTTTAAATTTAAATGCAGACGAGATTTCTTGAAAGAAGGCCTGTACGGCTACCACTTCAAAATAATAATCCCTGCCCTTCATTTTCTTTGTATACCTCTTTACAAAAGACGCTGTTCCTCTTTCTGTTAAGAGAAATTTTGTAGGACATTAGCCAAATTCAGATTAATGCCCGTCGAGATATCAAAGTTAAATAAAAGCTGGTTAAGGGTTGTCACTAACGCCACCTATCTTGTTGTCTAGACGACGCTAAGCCCTGCTAAGAATACGTGTCTCTTACTGCGTCCAACTTTCTCACATTCGTTTGCTCAGCAGAAAATATTGCTAACGATATAAGGAATTGGGAAAGTCAGTATGGCTCGAAATATTGCAGTTTTTATTGAAAGTGAAGTAGCATTCCTTATCATTTGAAATCTGAATCTAGAATTTAAAATTTCACTTCTGTCTTTTGACGCTGAAAATGTTTTTACGGAGGTCAATCGAAAAAAAGCGTCATCATTTCTCGTTACATTTTTTCGTTGTATTTTTGCGCTGTTCTTTTCGGGGCTACTAATGTGGCTAAAGCTACGACAGTCTGTATTCAGGGTGTGTATGTGAGGGCACTTGAAATGTTGCATGTCAGGGCCGTATCGGAGAGCCTGGAGCCCCCATCATTTTTCTAGGCTGCTATTGGGGTTACAGTTACGGTATTCCGTATTCAGAGTGTATATGTGAGGGATATCTGAGGGCACTTGAAATGCACATATAAGGGCCGTATCGGAGGGGCCAAAGCCCCCATCATTTTTCTGGGGTACTATTGGGGTTACGGTTACGATATTCCGTATTCACAGTGTATACATTTTCAACGTTGCAATATTCAATAACATTGAAGATTGTTTAATTTTGAAATAACTGCAGCAGATGCAAAAAAAACGAGTTATAATAATTTTTTTAATGTATCTCATAATCCCCTGTGTTTTAAGAACATAAGCAGAAATGTGTTCATATAAAATTTCGTTTCCAAATGTTATTTTTCAGACAGGTGTTATTTTAATATGAAAAGCATATACTACTACTACAGCTACTATTTTGAACAAGCTTTTAAGTCGACGTCATTTAAAATTAAAAGATATATTGCACAAGAATTACGGAAGCATATTGTAAATATAATTTCTATAATGCCAAATAAATATTCTGTAAAGGAATTAAATATATATATATACACATATATACCATAAAGGTAAGTGTTGAAAATAAATAAGAATATGTACTAAAGAAATATGGAAAAAGCCTATGATATTATTACTTATAATACATTACATGCAAAAGGGAGGTGAGCATAAAAAACATATGTATATAAAAAAATAAAAATAATAAAATAAAATTATCGAGGAAGAGCGCGAATAAAGCAGCAGCAATTAGTATGATAAATAATATATATATATATATATGTGTGTGTGTGTGTGTGTGTGAAACAAGTAAAAATATAAATGAAAATGTAGAAAATTCAGTAAGTAAATTGGTGAAAAATGAAAGTAAATAAATTAAAATTATTAATAAGTAAGTGAAGATATATGGAATTCCAATACCCACACAATCGTATATTATATAAAATAATATAGGCCTATACACTAGAATATGTATATACAGGATTTTAAGAACTAATACCATTATATATAAGTACATATGTAATATAGGTGTAAATGTATGCACATCATATTATATTATAAAATATACATGCATACTTATTAAAAATATAAATGCATAAACAAGCTTATGCCAAGTAGCTTTATTGTATAACACACTGCATTTTTACGATTTGTAATAATGCGTTAGTAACGAAAGTGAAAAAATTGAAATCATGAAAGTATAACTGTTCCCTTGAAAAAGATTGTACATGCATGCCTAGATTCAATATATTATTATATAATTTCAATTTTTCACTTTCGTTACTAACGCATTATTTTAAATCGTAAAAATACAGTGTACTGTACAATAAAGTTACTTGTCATAAACTTGTTTATGCATGTATATATTTTTATTACATATGCATGTATATTTTATAATATATGCTGTACATACATTTACACCTATATTGTATATGCGCTTATATAAAATGCTATTAGTTCTTGAAATCATGCATATACATGTTCCAGTATATAGGCCTATATTATTTCATATAATATACAGGTTTAGTTGTATAATTATTGGCATTCCATTTATCTGCACTTATTTATTAATAATTTTCATTTATTCACTTCCTTTTTTCACTAATTTACTTACTAAATTTTCATTTATATTTTCACATTTTTTCTTATATATATATATATATATGGTAGAAATTCCATATAGGAATCTTCCATGTTTCACGGACTTAATAAATGTGAATATTTTCATGATCAATCATTATCAAAGTTCATTGAAATCAAAGTATATTTCTATTTTATGTTTCAACATCGTTTATATACATATTGCTGTTTATAAACATATCATGTTTCATGTAAAATTTTGCCCAGAATAAAGTACTTTATTATTGTGTAACAGAACATCAGAAAGTTTATTCTTCATCATCATTTTCAACAGTTATTTATCCACTGACGAATAAAGGTCTTTCCAAATGCTTTCCACACAAGTCTATCTAAAAAAAATGCATTAAACAATTATAAATACTGCATAAAGTTATACATATAGAAAGTGCGTTCCGTGCATTCGCATCTCTTTAATTCTTGTTCTAAATTATTTATGTAAGCCTATTGTGATTAATAAGCACCTATAAATTAATTATTAATAAGCATCTATTGTGATTCATATTCACTTATTCATAAAGAATGTTGTATAGATTGGGAAACACGCCTACGTCTCTAAATAAAATATACTACACAATGCATATGCATCAGTAAAAAAAAGATCATTTCTATATAATATCGAACATTTTTTTTATGACACGTTTGATTTCAATATGCAGGTTCTACTATATATGAAATGTACAGGTTGAAGGGTCTAACTCTAAGGGGGCGAATTTTCTTAGCCCCTAAAATTTCTGTGGGCCGGAACTGCATAAGTTTATGAGCAATAAATGCAGAATATAGTTCAGGGTGGAAGATGTAACATGTAAAATATATTGATTGTTCTTATGTTTTATCATGGCTCTGGTTAACTCGCTTGACAATACATGCATATGCATGTCCTTCCACTATCCCCCCATCCGTAATATTTTCTTTAGTTCGGCGTCCCAGATAATATCAGTCGACATGTGGGAACCCCTTCTGAAGCTATTGATATATATTCGTCGATACATGTGAAAATATTTTATTCCTTATTCATCAAACACATAATCTTTTATGAATTGGTCGTCTTTAAGACCTACTGTATAACACATTTACGATAACAGAATCTTTCATATATAATGCAATGAAGGCTTAAATTTAGGACAATGTCTTAGTAACAAAAATCTATATACGATATGGAACTCTTCGCAAGTTATACAATAAACACAATTACGTCACCCCTCTGACATATCATTCAAATTCGATAATCAGGCTGAAAGCCGAGGGCATATTTAAGTCCTTTATAGGAAACTATTTCTGTGACATACAATGGTGAAAGTACGTTGGATGCCTTGCGTTCATCCGTAATTCTTTGTTGCAAAAAAAAGAAGGAAAAAAAATGACAACATCTCTGACAAATTATCGATCAGGTAGCCATTTGTTTAGCTGGTTAACAACCGCCTGTCAGACGGTGGCATCGACGTAAGTGATGGCCACCGCGAAAGCCCTCTTTTGTTCGATGGTCGCCCGTTTCCAACTTCCTCACGAGTAGTCGGTCATTTGTCCCTCGCCTACCTCCATTACCGTGTTGCTTTCCACCCACATCTTCCGCCAAATTAGTAGGGAATAAAGGAAAAGATGAGTAGTCGGGAGTTCGCCGACAGAACAGAAGGAAATTTCACACGTTCGTCCATTGAAGAGGACTATTCAAAAGAAAGAATTCCATGAATAACGTTTAGGCTGGGTAGAATTGTCACATATCACAAGCGAAGTTCATGCTACATTCTCTTCATGGATTAGCATACATATACTTGGCGTATGTTACTCAAATATATCTTTAAATGATAATGTAATATCTAGATCATTATCATTTAAAGATTATATATAATCTTTAAGTGATAATGATAATAATAATTATAACATATATATTGCATTTCACCTATAACTCTGTTGTGCAAACTGAAAGTGATATGAAAGACACTAAATGGAGAGCATTTTAGCTTCCTATAGCTAATTCATACAATGTAAGATATTATTAGCCTTCTCAGTGATATCACACAATTACCAAATAATGGTCAACACTCAAAGCCACTGGAGCGAGTTTTTCGTGAGTTTTCGTGGGGAAATTTGTTATACTTATTAAGTTTCGACACCTACATATAAATAAGCTCAAACTCGAGCTTTTCTTTGTCCCTTTTTCTCCTAAACAAAAACGCTCTAGTTTGAGCTTATGTATATAGTTGGATGTGGAAAATTATTAAGTATGATTTATACAATATTTTCATATATTAAATATGTGATACCAAGTTTTTTCAATATATTAAATATGTGATACCAAGTTTTTTCAATACATTAAATACGTGATACCAAATTTTTTGAATATGTTAAATATGTGATACCAAGTTCTTTCAATATATTAAATACGTGATACCAAGTTTTTTCAATATATTAAATACGTGATACTCAATTTTCAAAATAAATTCTCATCCTCCCGCAGACTCATCGTCATCCCTCAGCTGAAAATAATGAACGGTATATTTGTGGAAAAGTACATTTAAATCTCCTCGGTTATCAGTCGGACGTGAACGATTCAATAAAACTCATCTAGATCCCACAGAACAAATCTTTTTTAGAGCTCATGATAAAACAAGATTTCACGCTTCTGAAATCACGCCGCAGCACTTAGCAGAATCGGTTTCAGATAAGCGATTGTGTCTCAGGACGACGAATTGAACAACGTTAGGCATGCTTTCATTCCCAGATCGCGAATTAAAAGGACTTTTCTTTTCTGAATGGATACTTCTGGGAGGGCGAAAAAAAAGCATATCCTATGACGATCAATAAACTATTACATAATGAAAAGATCTTTTAATCTCGCGCGTGCGAAAGATGTGTTAAAGACAAACGTGTAATTCTCTTGCGATTAATAATCCTCATTAAATCACATGTTTAGTTCTCCGGCCAAGAAATTGACAAGTTTTAATTCCCTGGACCGTTACCGAATCGCACGTATTATTACACGGCACTGTCTTTCTAAAGGTTAATGCACGCTGACACGAGATGTTGAAATTGCTAATGTTTTCGTCCTCATTCGTGCTGAATATGAGGAATATTAAGAGCAATAAGGTATTTATCCCAAATTTCTGAACAATTTCTTTCTACAGAATTTTTTGAGTGAATAACATAATCTACAGACATCGTCACCGACGGCAAAAAATATTGGGGGGACATTATACCTTTAAAAGGTATTTTGTTTGAAATTAAAGGGGAGGATATTGAACCTTAATGCCAACATTGGGGGCACGTGACCCCCCCTCCCCGCTAACGGCGCCCGTGTCTACAGAAGGATAGGAAACAGAGGAACTCGCTGTTCGGAACAGTGGCCTGGGCAAGAGGGTTTACGGGCTCAAGTTCCCTTCCCACTCATTGGCTATTTATTATTACATACATTATATTACATATATTACATATACACAATATATTACATTATTTTCTCCAAGGCCGCATCACTTTATAGTCTTTAAAACTGCTTACGACCCCCCCTAATTTTTATATTGCTAGTCGACTGTTTCGGAGTATACAAAGATTTCCGAAGAAAGGAAATTTTCCGCGGGTGAAAATTCTATTCGCATTATACTGCGTAATATTGCAAGTTTTCTAAAATATAATAACTGTTTGGTGGTATTGTTCTTTAGCATTAATTGATAAATTTCGATTTGTGCCATAGGTTGTGTAAATAAATGTGGGTATAAGTATTTTGTTACATGGAAAATAATATCTAATTAAATCAAACTTAATCAAGACGAAAACAATTATTTACATGGATACGTAAGAATTTGTTCATATAATAATAATTTATACTTTATTAGTCAAGTTGATGCATTTATGCAGCAGAGGGCAAAGACGTCGGAGTCTGACGAAGCCCCTACTACCTGGAAATGGGTAGAATTAGTAGAAGTAATGAATAAGTAAATAAAATATGAGCTAATCGATTAATATAGTTATGGAAGGTGCAAATTATGAAAGAAGTGGAGATATCATACGTCTATCTCCAACAGATATCTACGAGTAAGTTCTTTATACTGGGCAAAGAAATAGGTAGATGTATTTATTTATTACTGCAATTAGTTTTAAAAATTGCTTTTTGACGAAACTTTAGTTACACAACTATTTTAAGTTCAGTTAAGTTCTTTTAAACTTTACGTTTTTACCTTGAGATGCATGTTATTTTTATATTTAAATTTCTTTGAAGATGCTTTATCTATATTCCTTCAACCTATGCATAAAATATCATATATGTCATGAGAGAGAATGTTGTTCTTAAATATTTGGGGCACCATACTCCATTTCCACTTAGCTCTTTTTTCTTCAAACATAATTTATCATGCTATTTTCCATTCCTGGACACGTAAGTCGCCTTTCTACCCATTGAATTAATTTCAATTCTAAGTTTTGTTTGTTTTTTCTGCTTTTTTCCAATATGTCTCACGATATCCTAATTATTATCCATTCTTAAACAACCACAAAGTTCTTCATATTCTCTTGCACGATCACTGGCCACAGCTCATCGTGTATCTCCAAGTTGTAGTTTGCTCCAATAACTTCCAGTGATTTTAACCATCTACTCCCATTGGCTCTTTATCTTCAGCACTTTTCATCAAAGACCATGTTTTACCACCTTTTGCAAGTTCCGTTGAAATTTCCTCCTTCTGAAACTTCTCTGTTTTTCAGTTTAACTTCATTTTATCTCCTCATTCTATTTTTAATTTTTTAATTAATTTTTCCACACTTTTCCTTCCACCGTTCCTTCTAGAATTTTCTTAACTTAGACTTTTACCATCCGAAATCAACTTTCACTCTTATCACAACATATAATTTTTCTTTATTTCACCCACTTCCCTTCTTTATCATTCTCATAAAAAAGACCTTTATAAACGCATGGAGATGTATCCTAAAATGCGCTGGTACTCCGTAACTCATTCGTTTGGTTGTTTATATATATATAAATAAGACACAAAAAACAACGTTTTAGAAGCGTATTTATGTCAAGATTGAGTTCAAGCTACGCGTTTCGGGCGATAAAAGTTCGCCCTTCTTCGGGAGTGAACACGTGGAATATCGTCAACAAACGAGGTTGATTCGCGGATGTAACTAGAGTTGAGTTATTAAGTGAAATGTTGACACAAAATGGAAGTCTTATCCATCAAGGCTCAGTCCATCAGAACTCCAAGACATGGTACAGGAGCTTTCAACTAGAAGTAAAGAAGTTGGACTCAAGATGAACCTACAAAAAACTAAGATCATGTTCAATAATTTCGTAGAGGAAACAAAAATACAAGTTGACAACATTGAGCTAGAAATTGCTGATTCATATATTTACCTTGGCCAGCTGATTTCAATGGATGGCAACATTATGAAAGAACTCAACAGACGTATTAAACTTGGCTGGAGTGCATTTGGAAGAAACAGTTTTATCCTGAAGGGGAAATTGCCTTTGTGTCTAAAAAGAAAGGTCTTCAACCAGTGTGTATTGCCAGTCCTCTCTTATGGATCAGAGACATGGAGTCTAACAGTTGGAGCAATACGAAAGTTACAGACAACGCAAAGGAGCATGGAGAGGTGCATGCTTGGAATAACTAGGAGAGATCGAAAAAGGAACACTTGGGTGAGAGAGCAAACTAGAGTAGAGGACATCATTGTTAAAGTAAAAGGGCTGAAATGGCGATGGGCTGGGCATATTGCAAGAAGAACTGATCAACGATGGACAACAGAAATTCTGAACTGGATTCCAAGAGACCACCGAAGACCTAGAAAACGTCCTCAAACTAGATGGGTGGATGAAATAAGAAAACAGGTTGGGGTGACGTGGAAGCGAATTGCTCAGGATAGACTTGTGTGGAAAGCATTTGGAGAGACCTTCATCCAGCAGTGGATAGATAATGGTTGAATATGATGATGATGATATATATATATATAGTATGCATAAAGAAAAAATATTAATAAAACGTTTTGAAAGCATATATATATAGTTTTATAAGGAGATTCCTAATAATTTATATTTGATATTGTAAAAATTTGGTCCAAATTATGATTTATATAATAATGCTTCTTAACGTATTGTCAACAGGCCTTAGTTATCACAATATGATATTTTCAAGCATGCCTATTTTGTGGTTTCGCTTCTATCAAATTCTTTTATGAAACTTCACATTTATCCTAAGCCCTTCCTTTTAACCAATTTACAAAATGGAAAGTTTGAGAAAAATCAAACGTCCCTCGTTTGGTAACTGGCAACACCGTTAACCAAAATTTTTAGAACGAACTATTTCAAGAACCTCAGATGCCAAGTCTACTATACTTTCTCAACTGTTTCCCAAAACTGGCCCAAAATTGCCAGGGTTAAGGGTAGCATGACGAATATTTTGGAAGAGTTATTCCCTACAAGCTCTTGATAAATTCCAAGTGCCCCATTTATCAGAAAACAAGTAATTGGGTGCTCAATTTTGGGGGAAGCAACATTAAATAATTATTGAAACGTCAAGCTAAATTTCGTTATCCGACCAAATTCTAAACATCTGTTTTAAATTCGATTTCCGTTCTCGTTCAAACACATTAAATTATACAGCTACTTTCATATTTGAAATACAAATATATATCTGTGAAGAGAATTTTCATAACTACATATGAGTGTATTAAGAATATTCGTAAATGCATATGAGTATATTAAGAATGTTCATAAATACATAATAGTATATTAAAAATATTCACGAATACATATTGTTATATTGAGAATATTCATGAATACATATGAGTATATTAAAAATATTTATGAAAACACAAGGGAAAATTAAGAATATTTAAACACACATATGAGTATATTAAAAATATTCAAAAATATATATGAATAGATTAAGAATATTGATAAACACATTTTAGTATATTAAGAATATTTATAAATACATATGAGTGTATTAAGAATATTCCTAGATACATATGTGTA
>QLNU02013614.1:16832749-16861727 GCA_006491805.2 Dysdera silvatica
GATCATATAATTTCACATTAATTTTTTACATCTTTCGTTGAAAAACGGTCAGGGTTACCAAATCACAGAAGTCATCAAAATTCAAAATTAACGTTTTGTAGTTAACGTTTTTAACCAAAAGCGAAAATTAAATTCCTTAAAATATGCCCATATATATATATATAAATGTATATGCCTATATTTTATATATATATATTATATAAGTGTTATGTGATGGCTCATATTTAATATTTCGACCTTAAATATAATTTATATTTCCTCTAACCACAATATCTTCCCTTATCTCGTATCTTACCCTTTTCCTTTTATTTCTGGGCATTTCTGCATAAACCAAGGGGCGCCAATATTCCCAATATAATTGCTTTTATGGAACAATACTTAGGTGGTAAAACTGCAGTTCCAAACTTATTGGAAAAACATTACCTTTTCTTTGCTACCTTCATTCACGATCGACTATTGTAAAAGGACTCTCTCCGCTTTCTCAAATTCTTTTTCTTCTCTTCTCCTTACCAATTGGTTCTGTAGATTGGTTTCGGATGTTTATGATTTCTCATTTTGGTTCTCGGCCAGGTATAAGGGCCTCTTTGACTGATTTGTCTCCAGTCTGATTCGGGTAACCAAATGCTAAGCAAAAATAACAAGCTTCAAAGCCAGCGAAGTTTGTAACGTAAGCTCTACACCATCAGAACCGCATTAGTAGTTTATGTCCAATAAATTTAAGAGCTTTGCACATAATAAACTATTCCGCAGCCATCCTCAAAGTATCGAATCTGCATTTTAGAACGTAAAATTTTTACCAATTTTCACTTCAGGTTAATCTAAAGTAGAATTTCTCAAATTTTGGTCGCTTTTGCGTTATTTTAACTCTTCCTTTACTCATTGCAGACCACCGTGGTACGGCTCGGACATTTTCCAAGAAAAAATGTTAAAATAAAACCTGGTAAAGTGACCACCTGAATGTAGTGACCACATTTTATAATAGAAAATTTGTAGAGACATTGTCATACTAAAGTCACTTGTGTTTAGTAACCACCTCTCTATCGTGACCATTACAATCCAGTTCCAAAATTGGACGCTTTAGACAGGTTCTACTGTATGGCGTCAAACACTGAGGTTAACGCAGCTCTGGTTAATACTGATTAATTAGTTCAAACTAAATAATTTTGTGTCGTGCATCATTATGCAAACAAATTAAATACAATAAAATGAAAATGTTAAATATAAATTATATAATTAAAAGTTAAAAGGTTAATAAAATAATGTTATACGGTTAATCATGAGTTATAAGTTTATTAAACTATAAGGTTTTTACAGCACAGTAAAGATTTTTTAAAAAATTTTTAGGCATTAGCAAGGATTAAAAATCGAAAGTGAACATAATAGGCGCCGTGTAGGTTACTTTGACGTTGGATTTTGTCCCGCAATATAATTATCGCGGTTGTATGTCGAAGTAAACGTGGTAAAACAATTTCACATCATCAAGAATGTCACGAAATTTTATTACGCATATCTAATTTTTTGTGCTGTGATGACATTTTAATTTTTCAACAAAAATGCTCTGAAGATTTTGCAGACCACTCTTCGCTCATGAAAACACTTTGAAAATGTCAACACTGTGACATCGTTTAATTTTAATATTTTTAATACACTCTTCATCATTGTATAGTAATTCATCCGTGTTAAATTTGAACCGTATTTACGGCCTCATGTCTTTTGGCCCAGAATCACTTTTGTCGCTCTGGCGCCATAAAAATTCATCCAACCACCCAACCATTGAAAAATAACAGCCTAAAGGGCTGTGGTATATTACCGTAATTATTCTTAAAATCGCAAAAAAATGCCATTTTTTTTCAGTTCATCACTTCATGTACGGCAAAATTTTCAAATTTTATTACTATAATCGCGGCAAAGGTAACCTGGTACACTGTCAAAACTACGGAGGCCTATTCACGCCCGTTCAACAAGTGTTCGTTCGCAAATTGGCGAAAAATGAAGTAACTCTCAATATTATTAGGCTCTTTATCGAATAAGTTGGAATGAAGAAAAACGCGGTTACCAGAATTTCAGACTCCAAATTTCCCGCCAAACGAACAAAGTAATCTGATGTGAGTGGTCAATTACTAGTATATTATTTTATAGTCTTGAATGTCGTCATCGTTCTCTATAATGAATCTTTTTCCTAAATTTAATAAATACCAGATTTTAATTGCACAAGTATGCCTATATTTTATGTATTTGAGCATTATTTTAATGTTTTATATGCAAAATGTTTCTTCTATTAACTTCGTTAACGTAATAGAAGGTGAACTGTATCCCATTGGCGGAATCGTACTGCTTTTCGCCTTGTCAGTGTGCCGTGTTAGTTTTGCCTGGAGTATAGTTATTATTAATATTGTTAAAATTCTAACATATCACTTTGGTTTAAAATTAGAATTTGTTTGGCTCTGAAAAGAAAGAAAATAGACATTTACTGAGGCGAGAGTTGTAGAAGAGTTCATTGTATTGCTTACCCCACGTGAGTTGGTCGGTAAGCGACTGAGCACAGCTATGCATGGTCGTCTATACTCCTACTTATGCTTACCCTCCCTTATTTATTAATAACGTAGGTCCCCTGTTTTGCATCGTTATTGACGCATCAATTTTGCAGTTAACAGCCATGTGCAATGATGTCGTTTTGGATAATAGTTGCTATACATTTTCTACATTATGCTCATGTGCATTCGACAGAGTAATTACATTTTCTGCATTATGCTTATGTGCATTCGACAGAAAGTGTGAAAAGCCAAACTGATTTGCGGGATTCTATTTATTATTTTTTTTTTTATATTTTGCTATGAAAATTTTCCATAGACTTCGTTGTATCAAATAAGCATTAAGATTTTTTTTTAAATTTATAAGTACATTGGATGTTGGTAAAGTGACCGCCTTCATAAATTGACCATCTGAAGAAGGCGACTACTTATTATAAGAAGGAACTGGAAAGGACTTAGTCATTTAAACCAGTCTTTCGTAGCTACCACATAACTGGTTTACTTATATTTTTAATACACATACATGTATATTTTATGATATAATACAAGGTACAATTCCATATTGTATATGCGCTTATATAATGGTATTAGTTTTTAAAATCTTGTATATCCATATTCTAGTGTATAGGCCTATATTATTTTATATAATATACAGGTTTAGTTGTATAATTATTGGCATTCCATTTATCTGCACTTACTTATTAATAATTTTCATTTATTCACTTCCTTTTTTCACTAATTTACTTACTAAATTTTCATTTATATTTTCACATTTTTTCTTATATATATATATATATATGGTAGAAATTCCATATAGGAATCTTCCATGTTTCACGGACTTAATAAATGTGAATATTTTCATGATCAATCATTATCAAAGTTCATTGAAATCAAAGTATATTTCTATTTTATGTTTCAACATCGTTTATATACATATTGCTGTTTATAAACATATCATGTTTCATGTAAAATTTTGCCCAGAATAAAGTACTTTATTATTGTGTAACAGAACATCAGAAAGTTTATTCTTCATCATCATTTTCAACAGTTATTTATCCACTGACGAATAAAGGTCTTTCCAAATGCTTTCCACACAAGTCTATCTAAAAAAAATGCATTAAACAATTATAAATACTGCATAAAGTTATACATATAGAAAGTGCGTTCCGTGCATTCGCATCTCTTTAATTCTTGTTCTAAATTATTTATGTAAGCCTATTGTGATTAATAAGCACCTATAAATTAATTATTAATAAGCATCTATTGTGATTCATATTCACTTATTCATAAAGAATGTTGTATAGATTGGGAAACACGCCTACGTCTCTAAATAAAATATACTACACAATGCATATGCATCAGTAAAAAAAAGATAATTTCTATATAATATCGCAAAGTTTTTTATGGCACGTTTGATTTCAATATGCAGGTTCTACTATATATGAAATGTACAGGTTGAAGGGTCTAACTCTAAGGGGGCGAATTATCTTAGCCCCTAAAATTTCTGTGGGCCGGAACTGCATAAGTTTATGAGCAATAAATGCAGAATATAGTTCAGGGTGGAAGATGTAACATGTAAAATATATTGATTGTTCTTATGTTTTATCATGGCTCTGGTTAACTCGCTTGACAATACATGCATATGCATGTCCTTCCACTATCCCCCCATCCGTAATATTTTCTTTAGTTCGGCGTCCCAGATAATATCAGTCGACATGTGGGAACCCCTTCTGAAGCTATTGATATATATTCGTCGATACATGTGAAAATATTTTATTCCTTATTCATCAAACACATAATCTTTTATGAATTGGTCGTCTTTAAGACCTACTGTATAACACATTTACGATAACAGAATCTTTCATATATAATGCAATGAAGGCTTAAATTTAGGACAATGTCTTAGTAACAAAAATCCATATACGATATGGAACTCTTCGCAAGTTATACAATAAACACAATTACGTCACCCCTCTGACATATCATTCAAATTCGATAATCAGGCTGAAAGCCGAGGGCATATTTAAGTCCTTTATAGGAAACTATTTCTATGACATACAATGGTGAAAGTACGTTGGATGCCTTGCGTTCATCCGTAATTCTTTGTTGCAAAAAAAAGAAGGAAAAAAAATGACAACATCTCTGACAAATTATCGATCAGGTAGCCATTTGTTTAGCTGGTTAACAACCGCCTGTCAGACGGTGGCATCGACGTAAGTGATGGCCACCGCGAAAGCCCTCTTTTGTTCGATGGTCGCCCGTTTCCAACTTCCTCACGAGTAGTCGGTCATTTGTCCCTCGCCTACCTCCATTACCGTGTTGCTTTCCACCCACATCTTCCGCCAAATTAGTAGGGAATAAAGGAAAAGATGAGTAGTCGGGAGTTCGCCGACAGAACAGAAGGAAATTTCACACGTTCGTCCATTGAAGAGGACTATTCAAAAGAAAGAATTCCATGAATAACGTTTAGGCTGGGTAGAATTGTCACATATCACAAGCGAAGTTCATGCTACATTCTCTTTATGCATTAGCATACATATACTTGGCGTATGTTACTCAAATATATCTTTAAATGATAATGTAATATCTAGATCATTATCATTTAAAGATTATATATAATCTTTAAGTGATAATGATAATAATAATTATAACATATATATTGCATTTCACCTATAACTCTGTTGTGCAAACTGAAAGTGATATGAAAGACACTAAATGGAGAGCATTTTAGCTTCCTATAGCTAATTCATACAATGTAAGATATTATTAGCCTTCTCAGTGATATCACACAATTACCAAATAATGGTCAACACTCAAAGCCACTGGAGCGAGTTTTTCGTGAGTTTTCGTGGGGAAATTTGTTATACTTATTAAGTTTCGACACCCTACATATAAATAAGCTTAAACTCGAGCTTTTCTTTGTTCTTTTTCTCCTAAACAAAAACGCTCTAGTTTGAGCTCATTTTACGTGGATGTGGAAAATTATTAAGTATAATTTATACAATATTTTCAATGTATTAAATATGTGATACCAAGTTTTTTCAATACATTAAATACGTGATACCAAGTTTTTTCAATATATTAAATATGTGATACCAAGTTTTTTCAATACATTAAATACGTGATACGAAGTGTGATACCAAGTTCTTTCAATATATTAAATACGTGATACCAAGTTCTTTCAATATATTAAATATGTGATACCAAGTTTTTTCAATACATTAAATACGTGATACCAAGTTTTTTCAATATATTAAATATGTGATACGAAGTTTTCACAATAATTGATTTTTCAATATGTTAAATATGTGATACCAAGTTCTTTCAATATATTAAATACGTGATACCAAGTTCTTTCAATATATTAAATACGTGATACCAAGTTTTTTCAATATATTAAATACGTGATACTCAATTTTCAAAATAAATTCTCATCCTCCCGCAGACTCATCGTCATCCCTCAGCTGAAAATAATGAACGGTATATTTGTGGAAAAGTACATTTAAATCTCCTCGGTTATCAGTCGGACGTGAACGATTCAATAAAACTCATCTAGATCCCACAGAACAAATCTTTTTTAGAGCTCATGATAAAACAAGATTTCACGCTTCTGAAATCACGCCGCAGCACTTAGCAGAATCGGTTTCAGATAAGCGATTGTGTCTCAGGACGACGAATTGAACAACGTTAGGCATGCTTTCATTCCCAGATCGCGAATTAAAAGGACTTTTCTTTTCTGAATGGATACTTCTGGGAGGGCGAAAAAAAAGCATATCCTATGACGATCAATAAACTATTACATAATGAAAAGATCTTTTAATCTCGCGCGTGCGAAAGATGTGTTAAAGACAAACGTGTAATTCTCTTGCGATTAATAATCCTCATTAAATCACATGTTTAGTTCTCCGGCCAAGAAATTGACAAGTTTTAATTCCCTGGACCGTTACCGAATCGCACGTATTATTACACGGCACTGTCTTTCTAAAGGTTAATGCACGCTGACACGAGATGTTGAAATTGCTAATGTTTTCGTCCTCATTCGTGCTGAATATGAGGAATATTAAGAGCAATAAGGTATTTATCCCAAATTTCTGAACAATTTCTTTCTACAGAATTTTTTGAGTGAATAACATAATCTACAGACATCGTCACCGACGGCAAAAAATATTGGGGGGACATTATACCTTTAAAAGGTATTTTGTTTGAAATTAAAGGGGAGGATATTGAACCTTAATGCCAACATTGGGGGCACGTGACCCCCCCTCCCCGCTAACGGCGCCCGTGTCTACAGAAGGATAGGAAACAGAGGAACTCGCTGTTCGGAACAGTGGCCTGGGCAAGAGGGTTTACGGGCTCAAGTTCCCTTCCCACTCATTGGCTATTTATTATTACATACATTATATTACATATATTACATATACACAATATATTACATTATTTTCTCCAAGGCCGCATCACTTTATAGTCTTTAAAACTGCTTACGACCCCCCCTAATTTTTATATTGCTAGTCGACTGTTTCGGAGTATACAAAGATTTCCGAAGAAAGGAAATTTTCCGCGGGTGAAAATTCTATTCGCATTATACTGCGTAATATTGCAAGTTTTCTAAAATATAATAACTGTTTGGTGGTATTGTTCTTTAGCATTAATTGATAAATTTCGATTTGTGCCATAGGTTGTGTAAATAAATGTGGGTATAAGTATTTTGTTACATGGAAAATAATATCTAATTAAATCAAACTTAATCAAGACGAAAACAATTATTTACATGGATACGTAAGAATTTGTTCATATAATAATAATTTATACTTTATTAGTCAAGTTGATGCATTTATGCAGCAGAGGGCAAAGACGTCGGAGTCTGACGAAGCCCCTACTACCTGGAAATGGGTAGAATTAGTAGAAGTAATGAATAAGTAAATAAAATATGAGCTAATCGATTAATATAGTTATGGAAGGTACAAATTATGAAAGAAGTGGAGATATCATACGTCTATCTCCAACAGATATCTACGAGTAAGTTCTTTATACTGGGCAAAGAAATAGGTAGATGTATTTATTTATTACTGCAATTAGTTTTAAAAATTGCTTTTTGACGAAACTTTAGTTACACAACTATTTTAAGTTCAGTTAAGTTCTTTTAAACTTTACGTTTTTACCTTGAGATGCATGTTATTTTTATATTTAAATTTCTTTGAAGATGCTTTATCTATATTCCTTCAACCTATGCATAAAATATCATATATGTCATGAGAGAGAATGTTGTTCTTAAATATTTGGGGCACCATACTCCATTTCCACTTAGCTCTTTTTTCTTCAAACATAATTTATCATGCTATTTTCCATTCCTGGACACGTAAGTCGCCTTTCTACCCATTGAATTAATTTCAATTCTAAGTTTTGTTTGTTTTTTCTGCTTTTTTCCAATATGTCTCACGATATCCTAATTATTATCCATTCTTAAACAACCACAAAGTTCTTCATATTCTCTTGCACGATCACTGGCCACAGCTCATCGTGTATCTCCAAGTTGTAGTTTGCTCCAATAACTTCCAGTGATTTTAACCATCTACTCCCATTGGCTCTTTATCTTCAGCACTTTTCATCAAAGACCATGTTTTACCACCTTTTGCAAGTTCCGTTGAAATTTCCTCCTTCTGAAACTTCTCTGTTTTTCAGTTTAACTTCATTTTATCTCCTCATTCTATTTTTAATTTTTTAATTAATTTTTCCACACTTTTCCTTCCACCGTTCCTTCTAGAATTTTCTTAACTTAGACTTTTACCATCCGAAATCAACTTTCACTCTTATCACAACATATAATTTTTCTTTATTTCACCCACTTCCCTTCTTTATCATTCTCATAAAAAAGACCTTTATAAACGCATGGAGATGTATCCTAAAATGCGCTGGTACTCCGTAACTCATTCGTTTGGTTGTTTATATATATATAAATAAGACACAAAAAACAACGTTTTAGAAGCGTATTTATGTCAAGATTGTGTTCAAACTACTCATTTCGGGCGATAAAAGTTCGCCCTTCTTCGGGAGTGAACACGTGGAATATCGTCAACAAACGAGGTTGATTCGCGGATGTGACCAGAGTTGAGTTATTAAGTGAAATGCTGACTCCCAAAAAAGTCAACATCCATCAAACCCATCAGAACTCCAAGACATGGTACAGGAGCTCTCAACTAGAAGTAAAGAAGTTGGACTCAAGATGAACCTACAAAAAACTAAAATCATGTTCAATAATTTCGTAGAGGAAACAAAAGTACAAGTTGACAACATTGAGCTAGAAATTGCTGATTCATATATTTACCTTGGCCAGCTGATTTCAATGGATGGCAACATTATGAAAGAACTCAACAGACGTATTAAACTTGGCTGGAGTGCATTTGGAAGAAACAGTTTTATCCTGAAGGGGAAATTGCCTTTGTGTCTAAAAAGAAAGGTCTTCAACCAGTGTGTATTGCCAGTCCTCTCTTATGGATCAGAGACATGGAGTCTAACAGTTGGAGCAATACGAAAGTTACAGACAACGCAAAGGAGCATGGAGAGGTGCATGCTTGGAATAACTAGGAGAGATCGAAAAAGGAACACTTGGGTGAGAGAGCAAACTAGAGTAGAGGACATCATTGTTAAAGTAAAAGGGCTGAAATGGCGATGGGCTGGGCATATTGCAAGAAGAACTGATCAACGATGGACAACAGAAATTCTGAACTGGATTCCAAGAGACCACCGAAGACCTAGAAAACGTCCTCAAACTAGATGGGTGGATGAAATAAGAAAACAGGTTGGGGTGACGTGGAAACGAATGGCCCAGGATAGACTTGTGTGGAAAGCATTTGGAGAGACCTTCATCCAGCAGTGGATAGATAATGGTTGAATATGATGATGATGATATATATATATATAGTATGCATAAAGAAAAAATATTAATAAAACGTTTTGAAAGCATATATATATAGTTTTATAAGGAGATTCCTAATAATTTATATTTGATATTGTAAAAATTTGGTCCAAATTATGATTTATATAATAATGCTTCTTAACGTATTGTCAACAGGCCTTAGTTATCACAATATGATATTTTCAAGCATGCCTATTTTGTGGTTTCGCTTCTATCAAATTCTTTTATGAAACTTCACATTTATCCTAAGCCCTTCCTTTTAACCAATTTACAAAATGGAAAGTTTGAGAAAAATCAAACGTCCCTCGTTTGGTAACTGGCAACACCGTTAACCAAAATTTTTAGAACGAACTATTTCAAGAACCTCAGATGCCAAGTCTACTATACTTTCTCAACTGTTTCCCAAAACTGGCCCAAAATTGCCAGGGTTAAGGGTAGCATGACGAATATTTTGGAAGAGTTATTCCCTACAAGCTCTTGATAAATTCCAAGTGCCCCATTTATCAGAAAACAAGTAATTGGGTGCTCAATTTTGGGGGAAGCAACATTAAATAATTATTGAAACGTCAAGCTAAATTTCGTTATCCGACCAAATTCTAAACATCTGTTTTAAATTCGATTTCCGTTCTCGTTCAAACACATTAAATTATACAGCTACTTTCATATTTGAAATACAAATATATATCTGTGAAGAGAATTTTCATAACTACATATGAGTGTATTAAGAATATTCGTAAATGCATATGAGTATATTAAGAATGTTCATAAATACATAATAGTATATTAAAAATATTCACGAATACATATTGTTATATTGAGAATATTCATGAATACATATGAGTATATTAAAAATATTTATGAAAACACAAGGGAAAATTAAGAATATTTTAAAAATACATATGAGTATATTAAAATATTTATGAAAACACAAGAGAAAATTAAGAATATATAAAAATACATATGAGTATATTAGTAAAAGATCTTAAAATATATATGAGTAGATTTCAATAAGATTATTAATAAACACATTTTTAGTATATTAATATTTATAAATACATCTTATGTGTTAAGAATGTTCCAGATATACGTAAGGCTAAGATTATTCATAAATACAATGACTATTAAAACAATAGTTATAAATAATATATCGTCGCCATAATTATAAAACCTCGTAACTCCAAATGACTAAATTTTACAAGAGAGGCATAAACAAAATCAATTTCTATACAATATTTGTTTTTTCCACCTAAATATTACTTTTTCTGAGGCGTTTCCTTTGGTATTCAATCATGAAATACCAGACATTCAATCAAAAACTAGAATATAGTTTTTGATCAAAAAATATTACCTCAAAAACATAAAAAATGGGTTACGAGGTTTTATAATTAAGGCAATGATATCATTTTTTTATTTCAATTGTTTTCCCCTTCCACACTCTTTTCGTTCTGCTTTCCAATTTTTTTCATTTCATCTGCTCAATTTTGTTGCTTTAGAAACGTATCCAGTAAATTAAGCCTTCGCTATGCTTTTGAAACCACACACTAACAAGGTGGCAAAGAAGTACTTCATACTCTTTTGATGGAAATATTCACATCACAATAGGAATGAAGAGCAAACATTCTTTATAGAAACGTTATCACTAGTAATATTTGTAGTAGTTTGATTATTCATCCTAATCTTTATGAAACAAGGAATCCATCACCAACTATTGAAACATTCCCTACACCATGGTGCAGTTTCGCAAGAAAAAATGATATCAGACTAGAGGCCTTGACTCTTTAATGACTTTCTCCGAGTTTTAATTGTCCCATTGACGTGGTAAGATTAAAAACTCGGTCATATTCCTTATCTCTTTTGGAATCAAAATTATTTGTTCAATTATTTAAGGTTTGGTTATCGTACTTTGGAAGCTTTGAAAACATTTTGTCTTATTCGCTGCAGAAGACAACGACATATGGGGATTTATTTTTTTTTGCTATTGTCTTTAGGGCAATCAAATGAACATCCTGTAAAACTAGAAAAAACTATTATTAGCTATATCTAGTAAGAATAAACATTCTCGAAAATATTAAATTAAGTGTGTTATATTGGACGTGAATACATGGCGAAATAACCGCCCTATTCCCTTGACATTACTCCGTGCGATTTCTTGCATTGGGGCTTTGTTAAGGATACTGCGTACAAAATAAACGCAACTTCTCTTAATATGCTTAAAGAGCATATTAATGAAGCCTTCCCCATTATGACACCCAATATTTTGCAGCGAACGTGACTAGAAATGCACTTTCATTTACACACTACCGCAGTTGACAACCAAAGGTATGTGGGAACTTTCTAACTATTAAGAAAACCTTTGACTGCTGCCACGTAATTAAAAAAAATAAGTTTATAGCTATTGTAATTTCAATGCAAATAAAATATTTTAAATTATATACTTTTTTTATGAACACCCTGTACTCCGTGATAGTACTAAAAGCAATAGAATAAAGGTCGACGCCCAAGGGAAAACTTGAAATTCGTAGTCCAATTCTGGCTCCAAGTAGCTAGATTCCATTACGTCGATTATACGTGCATCTTTAACTTACTCAGAATAATATTAAGTCCTTTGGATCTTCTACTTACGGAGTAAAAATGGTAAAATGATAATGGTTCGTGAAACAACATCTTTTCACAAAGTAGTTCTCACAATTTTGTCAGTCGGTGTATTGGACCCTATTTTGTATTTTAAGAAAGATCGTTTCGCTTTCACATGGCCCTGTATTTAAGTATTTTGACATATAGCTTTCTATTGCCCGTTTAGCTACGGTCCATTTTATAAGAAATATGTTGGACTCAAATGGATCTTTGGCGCCTGATATTGACATGTTTGGGCGATAAAATGCCTCTAAAGGGAAGAAAAAGCGCTCGAGGAAAAAGGCCACTTTAGAGCTTTTATACAAAACTGGCTTTTTTATCGTTACCTTAAAAAATATGGCCAAGAAATAGTTCTTGGAACATTTCTGGCTGTTTTAAATTTCTCTCAAACAGATGTTTGAGACACTCGAATGTCAAAAGCTTGTAAAGTTTTGCAATAACAATCTTTTCAAGACCTATCGCTGCAGTTTTATCGTGCAGATGCAATTTTTCGCCTCGACAAAGATTCCATTTCAACCAATTGCCTAACAAAAGGCCAATTCGAGGGCCAACAGCATCTGCAAATAGATATTTTCAGCATATTAAACTTCCAGATCTAGTAATACATGTACCGTGCAGATGTACAAACCCATTCTGTACACTATTAGTTCTCAAACTTCAGAACCGCGATGAAATTTAATAGGGATTAGAGACTTTAATAGCATCAGGGAGAGATGCTTGGAGCTATTGCTTTCCTCTGCCCACTAATTCTAATTCAATAATTAGACCTCACTGTTTTTAATTCATGCACGCCAGTTCAATTAATCTCAAAATTACGAGCCGGATGTATAACGAAATATTTTCGTATTCAATAATTTTTTCATTTACATTACATTGCTTGTTATTTTAATGTAATAATATAGTATTGCTGTATATAGTATTATATAATAGATATACTGATTGCGAATGTACGGATTATAATAAAGTAAAACCTATCTGTCTTACAAATTTTGTATTTGCAGGGTATTTTCAACCTAAATTCAATGCACGTTTCTATGTTTATCTCTAATAAGATTTTTCGGAAATCTATCTCGAGTTATGGACTGAAATGTAACTCACATGTTCGAAAGCAGCTGAGAAACATTCCTTGCATGGCAACAGTCATGATGTCACTAAGATGGTAAAACGGGAACATAACAGATTCATTCTCTTAAATGAATACAGCTCTAGTTTGAGCTTATTTGTACGTGGATGTTGAAAATCATTAAATAAAAATAATATATTCAAATAGCAAATTTCTCTGGAGGCGAAGGCTGGCAATTCCCATGTTTTTCTGTAGGAACTGGAGCACTAGAGAAGGAGGGTGATAAGCAAGTGGAAGCTTTAAAAAATTGCCCAATCAAAGAAAATTAAGCGTCATAAACAATTAGCAGGCCATTTTTATTGAGGTATGTCGAAAAATTCCATTATAGCTATGCTTCCATACTTTATGGCTATATTTCCATATTTATAGCTATACTTCCATCCTTTATAGCTATACTTTCATCATAGCTATACTTTCATCCTTCATAGCTATACTTCCATACTTTATAGCTATACTTGCATACTTTATAGCTATACTCCCATACTTTATAGCTATACTTGCATACTTTATAGCTATACTTCCATACTTTATAGCTATACTTGCATACTTTATAGCTATACTTCCATACTTTATAGCTATACCTTCTGTAACACCTTTACACATTGTATGTACTCCATATCCTTTGAGATTTTTCTATATCATGGTTTCTTTTCTCATTGCTACGAGATTTGAGATAGATAGATTCGATTGTGTACGCGCACCAAGCATGCGTAGATATAAATGAATAAATACAGAATTTTAAATCTTACACACTCCAAAACATTTTGCGGTCCACTTAAGATCAGTTTAGGTTCCACCATAAACTAACTGTTCATTAAAAATCACCGTCATAGGCCTAAATTTTACACGTTGGATGAACTGAAATTGATTATGGTATTATTTTGCTGTAGTTAGCTATCTATCGAAACATTCCTATGTTTTTAAATACCAAACATTTGACTATAAACATTAACGGAAATGTAAAAAGGATATATTTTTAATTATATATGCGCCGTCTCATAATTTTTTGCCCTTATGCATTCAATAATTAAAGAATCGTAGGATATGTCACAGCTGTGATAATATGTGTGTGTGTTTAAGGACACAAAGGTAAAAACGCCCATATTGCTTTCCCGTTGCGAATTTTAAGGAAAGAACTTCAAAGATGTCTCCCATCATATAGATTAGTGGGTATTATTGGCGTAAATATCTTCGAGTTCTTGGGGATGAGAGCTATAGTCCCCCAACGCAATGTCGGCACATAATATTTATTTGTGATTTTCGATTTTCCATGTGGGCGAAGCCATGCTTAGCCCCCACCATTAGTTATACCAATAGTGACGCTAAGCCATGCCTAGCCCCACCATTACTTACACCAATGGTGACGCTAAGCCAGGCCTATTCCCATCATTAGTTACACCAATGGTGACGCTAAGCCATGCCTGGCCTCACCGTTAGTTACATCAATGGTGACGCTAAGCCATGCCTGGCCTCACCATTAGTTACACCAATTGTGACGCTAAGTCATGCCTATCCCCACCATTAGTTACACCAATTGTGACGCTAAGCCACCATTATTCATTATTATATCACACTATTCCCACCGTTAGTTACACCGATGGTGACGCTAAGCGATGCTACCCTCACCATTCGTTACACCAATGGTGACTATTCGCAAATTGTGTTTCTAAATCTACAACTCTAATATTAAGGCGACGTATCTCTATACAAGTTACGGAAGCGATGCTACAGTCTTTTTTCTATACCATGGTGCTTGCCGGATAAAGAACATTTGTGAAACCAGATGTATCATAACGATCAAACCATGTACCATATTAATCAAATTTGTTCTTATGGCAGTGAATTCATCTACTGAATCTGTTTTGGCAGTGAGGGCTTTGTCAGACTTCGCCCTTATCCTCTGTTTCCCAGGAGAACATGAAGAGGATATGCATATCATCTAAATGTCATTACTTTTTCCTGTAACCTTCTTACCACAATTACTGTAATTAAATTGTTTTCTGAATGCTCATGTTCTACCTAACATTAATTTGCTTTAAAAAACAGAAATAGAACTTAATTTGCTAGTAACTTTCAGAAAGGTACGGCGAAAATTCGAGGCGTTAAGAGAAATGTTATATTTTGGCTAGGTACCAATGGTATTTAGAATTGAATCTCTGGATTGCCTTTGCAAGAGGATAATTAATTGCCTAGTAGACATGTGGAATTAGAGATACACCGGTGCACTACAGCAATTAGCCTGTTTCTCAATATGCGAACGGAAACAAGTGAATTGGACAACCCAATGGGGCATAGAGTTATTGCGAACTCGACGTCTATCTAAGCCTATAGAGCCATATTCTATATGCTCATAAATCTAATATGGAGGGACAAATATGGTAACTGGAATATATTGAATGCGCACATATATATATTGTTCGGTGCTAATCAGCGAATATCAACTCCCCTTATTAACACGTGGAGACACAAATTTCCGCTCAGAATGGGCCATTGCCTTTAATTAAGCAGTACCATCCAATAGATAGCGATTGTTCGATTGGATAATACTCTCCAAAAGTATCTAATGGTCTGCGTAAGATGATCCAGAAAACGCAATGTGACATCCAAAACGCAATAATTATGATTATCATTTCTAGTAACATTTTCATAACCCATTCTGAAAATCAAACGTGAGTATACATTATAATATTATTCCAAATATTTAATATAGTAATTAAGAAATTCAATAAAATATTATACAAATGTGTAGTAGTTTGCTGAAAATCTATCATATTAAGAAATTCTAGAGTATTCTGCTGTATACAGTAAAATATTCAATGTTCATACACAAAGGTGTATGTGTACTTTAATATTTTAGGCGGATTTTAAAAAATTTTATTCATATTAAATTTCCAATAATGCTTCAGGAAATCGACAGTAAAAATGTCGTCCCAATTTTGTCAAAGCGTCTGCTTCTGATCTCATTTAATAATTATATGTTTTCCTCGATTTTGCATGTATGTATGCACTGGGGGTTCCTGAAGTCCTTGTGCACTTTTAAATACTAATAGTATGTTAAATAAAAGTTATATAATTAGAATGAACATAACATTGTGTAGCTTAAACATCATAATCTTTATATATAATAATTATATATTTACATTAATTATATTATTTATCCAATTGTATTTATTATCTTAATTATCTATTTAATTTAATTATAATAATTATATATTTATAGTAATTATATTATTTATCAATTGTATTTATTATCTTAATTATCTATTCAATTTAATTATAATAATTATATATTTATATTAATTATATTATTTATCCAATTGTATTTATTATCTTAATTATCTATTCAATTTAATTATAATAATTATATATTTATATTAGTTATGTTTTTAATATTCAGTTATAAGTTCGTAGTGAACCACGTCATGTATCTTTGCCAGTAACCTTTAAAATGTATTTTTCATGTACAGGGTGTAAACTAATGTCCGAAATCAGGGAAATATCTGTAGAACTAAGTTAGGTAGAAATGTAGCAGTTAGATGTTAGTATAATAAAAAAGCTATGCCCTAGCAGATGAAACTAACTGAAGCGCCCATGGTGGTTAAATTCGGAAGTTACGAAACGTATTTCGGAAAGCAGAGAAGACAGAAGATATGTCAATAACAAATTTTTTTCAACTTTATTTCGTTAGTATAAAATAATATATGTACACGTTTAGGTTAAACGCAAGACTGTGTCCCCTTGAGGCCCACGAGGGTGCAACCTTATTTTGAGTCTATCACTGTACACAAAATGTTTCATTAACACGATTACTTTTCCTAACAAACCCGAAGTGTAAACCTTTGTTTCGTTTACATTTTTAGGATATGTGGCCTTGCGAAGTAAATTCTATTCCATTTTTACGTTTTCTTTGTCTAAGCTTACCCTGTCGGACATGAAAGTACAATGCGATTAGATTATCGGTTTCCGTTCCTGAAAGGAAAAAAGTTAAATGTTTAATTAAATTAAAAATAACGTCCACAAGATTGTTTTAAAACTGACAGAATTTGGTAAGGAATTTGAGGTAAAAGCGTGTAAAAAAACTTTATCCCGAAAGAACGCGGCAATTTTTATGGGCTCAGTAAAAACCATTTCAATGTTACAAAGAAAACAAGGGCTCAGTATAAAAACCATTTCAATGTTACAAAGAAAGTACCTTGCTGAAAACTGAATCAAAGTACTTTTCTAGACCCTTCCTTCCCCCAAATTTGAACATAGTCGAAAATCTGTAATCCACCTTGATCGTCTCTTTCCACTCTATGGCTCATTCACCAGGCACCTCCCAGTAACTGTTCACTGCAATCAGCATGGCTTCAGATACCTATAACAACCTAGTCCGGATTTAGGGTACGAGGCGCCTTAGGCAAAACGATTTTTGGCTCCCCTCTCCATTGGCGTAACTAGGAGGGCTAATCGCCCTAGAAAATTTCTTCAAAGCATTAATATATACGGTTCACCCCCTAGAAAAAAGTTAGCCCATCAGATTTCAAAGCTGGTTACGCCCATGCCTCCGTTCTCTCGCAGTGCTAGCAAAAACAAAATTCTGTCTTTCCGCTCTCTCAACTGCAATGAAACATCACGTAAGATAAGGAAGAGGCGACGTTTATGATTAATTAGCTTACTTCATGTATATTATTATAAGATATAATAACGATATTTTTATAAATAAATTTAGTTTATTTCACGACGATTTTTTGGACGTTGGGGCAAGGTGTTAGGGCGGATGTTGAACAAAATTTCAGGAAGGGCGCAAAGCTTGAAAATTTCACTTGTAAGTTTAGTTTTAGGTACTTTTGACTTGAAAATAAACATTTTTAATGCAAATTTATTTTTCTTGGGAGTGCATGCCCCTTTCCTAGATCCGGGCTTAGGGGGCAGGGGTTTTTTCAATCAATTTTTCAGAATTTCAGATTTAGAAAATAATGGTGGAGGGCGCCTTCTCGGGGAGAGCTGATCGACAGAATTCTACGGTAAATAAATTGCAATTAAACAAAAAAAATAAAAAAATCCGCTGCCTATTGTGCCCCTAGAAATTTTGCACCCTGGGTAAGTATCCAACGTGTCCATTTATAAATACAGCACTGATGACAAACACATAACACCTTGTTTGATCACTCCCAGCCCGTCTCACTGTTGTCCGTGCTGTATGCAGCCGTTCCTCTCGATTTTAGCTCATGGTTGCATTCATGTTACTCAACTATGTACATAAAGTGCATATATATATATATATATATAATATACAGTGAAAATCGTTTATAACGACGCCGGTTATAACGACCAACCGCATATAACGACGGAATTTTTACAAGAAGTTTGGTTTGCTATTCTACTCCATACTAAATATATCGGTTATAACGACATCGTATATAACGACGAAACCTGCTATAACGACGGCGATTTTGTAGTCTACGTAGATTCTAAGTAGGGAAATTCGTATCGGATATAACGACGCGACTTGACAGTCATAAAGCAGAACCAAGTGGATTAGTTATTAAAATTGAAGGTTAGTTATCAAAATTTAAGCGTTATTTTAATCTTGTTTATTTACAAATGTCCGAGTAATTTTTATTAATGCTAAACCTGAATATTGAAGATAATTAACTTAAAATAAATTGTGATTTATCAATTGAATATCACAAGGGTAGGATTCCTCAGGGGTCCAATTATTTTTTCAGTCTAGGGCTCATGAAACTTTTAAACAGGCACTGTTCGGAAGTCATTGGTATAATATAATAAATATTTTTAATACATTTGTTTTCCATATTATATATTTTACATAGTGTTTTTTACAATTTTTTAATTCAGAAAACTAAAAGATATGCATTTAGTGTGGTTAAGAATTTAGTTTAACATATATCTTAATTAAATTCATTATAATTAAGTATATTTTTATTTAATTTTTTAAGCCAAAAGTTTATTACCATTTATCATTAAAATTATTTATAAAATCTTAAGGTGTATTACTATGCTATGATTTTAAAAAGATATCGTTTATAACGACTATCGGTTATAACGACCGAATTTTCACGGTCCCTTGAAGGTCGTTATAACCGATTTTCACTGCATATATATATATATATATATATATATATATATATATACCGTTTGTACTTTTTCTCTCTCTTTTAAAAAGCTGGAGTATATTGTCCATCAATTTTATGTTAGAGAAATAAAAAATTTTGTCGTTTTGTTTACAATATATAGTCATGAGGTTATCCTTTCTCTCTCTCTCTCTCTTTTTCTCCCGTTGCAAGGGCAATATACGGGGAAAACACAGGTAACCGGAAAATAAATATCAGCGTTTTTTCAGAAAACGTTAAACAAATGTCTATTAAAAAAATGAACATTGAAATAAAAAAGCACAATGGGGACATTTTGGAAAGTCATAACTTTTATTAAGAAGACGTTTAGATAATAATCGAAGTTCTTCTGAACTCAAAATAATGCCATAAAGAAAGTGCATTCATTTCTTTCATTCTTTTCATCTTCTGTGTACATGCTTCCGTTATCGCTTGATTATTTTAACTTTTTATACTGTTTTCAAGCAAAAATTATATTTCGTTTACTTAAACTCAAATTTTTTTAATGCACGTGTATATTTTTCGAACCATCTTGCGAAAAATGTATGCACTTGGCAATGAAGAAAAATAGCCTTTAATATTCGTTCTCGCGAAACACGCTAATTTCTCATATGCGACGGTTTCTCCAAAGAATTCTCATTCATCGTTGTTCTTGACATAAGCTAATGGATAATGCAGAGCTTCAGGATGTTAGCTTCCATACTTTCATGAGCTCTCAGAATCAGCTTGTCCTGTTAAATCCCAGGTTGTCAAGCATTAAAATATACATTAAGGATACCAAGGAATTGTTGGGCAACCCAAAATTCTCGTATATTTTAACACAGCACACTAAACTGATCTCTTAATATGCATATGCAAAGAAACCCTAACAATCTGAATCCAAATAATCGGAAAATTTTGGATGATCTGAACTAGGTAAAAATCGCACTTATATGCAAAATTGTCCTCTTTACTTTTTGTTTCAACACGGGATAATTTTATAAAGCACGATTTGAAATTGTGCACTTAAACGCATGAAGTGCTCTTGTATTGAAATGCAAGTTAACATCAGATGCACTTTGATGTGCACTTACAGAAGTGATTTTCTGTCTGCATCGGTAGGTTTGCCTTTAAAGTTATTGGTATTAATTCTAAACTCAATACTTTCGGTGTAAAAGATGAGATAAAGCAATAGTATATCTGCAAAGTTTCATAACATGAGATCTTTTTTATGCTGACTTATTACTTTATTGCATATGTATGAATGTTCTGTCCAAAACCCATTTCTCCCTCAATATGCGACATAACTATGATTTTCGGTTTGTCATCATTATTTGTTTCCGAATCCTTTACATTCTCTTTCAGCACTGAGAGTTTATTTTTCCTGAGTTCTGAGAAACGCTCTAACTCTGGGAAATTTTTGCCATGCAAATAATACGGAAGTTAATTTTAACAAAACAGTTTTTTAGAACTTCTCTCTCACCAAACTGTACATTAAAATTAGAGATCGACTCGTTATGCGATACACTTTATAAATAATAAATAAAAAACACTATTGTCATCGTTATAACAATTTATTATCATTAAACAATTTTAGATGGCTAAAATGATATCCAAAAAGAGTCAAAAATCCTTTGAAGTTGCTTAATTGTTTCAACTGTACTTAATTATGTTTTTAGTGTATTATTTATTAAAAAACCTCTGCATTGTCAGTTTTTATATAAGGGTTCACTATTTCTTAAACAAAAAGATTTTTATATCTTGTAAACTTTGACCGTGAATAACGTAAGAAATGGATACTGTGAAGATTGGTAGTCGAGTCTTAAATCGTCTAAGTCCTTTGGAGATAGCTTGCCGGTTCCGGTTGGGAGTGCTTCAGAACAACTTTAAACATGACCTATAAAGTTGCATCTTGCCTCTGATTGCCTATTTCTCTTAGCGCCTTGCATCCTTCTCTCAACCAATCCTTAACTCGCTTGAGCAATTTCAAAATCAAGTCCTTTGATTAATTATTGGTGCAATGAAGTCGACTCCCATGGAGGCAATGTTGATCTGCAAAGAGATTGTGCCTCTCGGGTCAATTATCGAAGAAACTTCTCTCCTCTTCTGAAACTAGCCAATGAGAATAATAGACTACCTTTAACTCTGGGTACCAGTTTCTCTACCATGTGAGTCAGAGCCATTAGGGTATTAGCGGCCCTGGGCGAAGAAGGTTTTAGCGGCCCTTAAAAATAATTTGACGTAACAAAACGAAATAGCCTGCCCAGGACTTAGCATTACAAAATAAAGTTTTTCACTGGTTTAAACGCTGTAGGTAAAGATAAAGAGAAGATAATGAAGTTAAATTAAAAATAGGAGATAAAAATTAATTAAATAAAATACGAATCATTGTAATTTATTATTAGGGGAGACCGGGTCTAATTGATACACTTTTCGTATTTTGATTTTAAAATATTTTGTTTTTAAAATCCCAGGCCCAAATGATATTTCTTACTGTACTATGACTATTCCTTTATAAATTAATGGCTTTATTTTAACTATTGAAGTAATACTATGAGACAAAAAAAAAGTTTTAGAAAAAAATTCAAAGCGTATCAACTTAACCCAGCTTGAGTCAAGTTGATACGCAAGAATTGTGATAATATTCATTTTTGTACAGCATTAATCAAACATGTTTTGGGTCTTACTAATCAATCAGACTTTGAAGACCAACATAAATGTGATTGGCAATTTATACACGTGTAAGGAGGGCTGTCTTCTCCGCAATCTATGTGTGCCCACATTTTACAGAAAATGCATTGAATCCAGTCTTGTCCCGGTTTGGATGTAGAGTAAGTTTTTAAACACACCAAACAAAATGAATCTCCATTTTCATCAGAATCCGATCCAAATTCCTTGTTTGTTTGTTTTTTTGATTTCAACCTTTCCGTCCTTTTTAATTTCCCTTACTTACTGTGTTCATTACTGCCATTTTCCTTTTCACAGCCGAGTAATTTAAATAACTTCATTCTTTCTTTTTCTTTTTAATAGATTTCTTCATCTCTCTTTCTCTTGTTTCGTTTCAATTTTTACTTTACCGGCATTAATAACCCAATTGTTGATTATTTTCTTTTTTCGTTTTATACCTTAGAAGAGTCATTTTATTTATAGACAACGTGTTTGCAGCTTCCCTACGAAACATTCTGCCGTTTTCAATTTAGTAGTAAGCTCTCTTGAGGCATTACTCCCCTTTTAGTTTTTTCTTGTAGTTCCTCAGCATTCTGGAGAAGAAGAAAAACAAAGTACGTATCACAACTCTTGTTCGTTAAGTTGATGCACCGTATCAACCTAACTCAACTGAACTATATCAACTTGACCCAAACGACGCCTTCACACTAACCTCACAACTATAACCAACTGGTAACAGTTACAATTATTTCTTTCAACAGAAATTCTTACCTGTTAACTAAGTAACACCATGATAACTTTATTTGAAAAACAGTGCAGCTGTGAATTCCTCTGTGACACTTCAAACGTGGACGTAAAAATTTACTTTTGGTGGATGAAAACTGGTTTTTACTCACAAAACTAAAACAGTCACCGTCACTTCCTCCCGCACATGTGTGCTAACTGAGTGTTGATCCCTCACTTCTTCCCCTTTTTACCCCGCTCTTTTGCGCCTGCGCGTTAAGACAATATTACTGCTGTATCAACTTGACCCTATATCAACTAGACCCTGTCTCCTCTACTATAATTATTATAGTTATAATGAACTAAGGAAAGGCTAACTCAATGAACAAAACCGCTTTTATTATATTATTGAAACATACAGTTATTTTTCTATCTTTTCGTGCAGACAAGTGTCGGAAAACAGCAGTCTCTGCCGTGGTCATACATCCACCACAATAACAATGATAACCTGCATAGGCTACTGATGTTAACGCATTTGACTAATATCATATGCATTTATTTTGACTACCATTTGGATGTTGCATAATGAGAAGCATGACGTCACACGTAAATGTTCAATTGGCCAAATACCCTGTTGAAAGTATATATATATATGGCCGCTGAAAACATATTTCTTGGTACTTGCGCTGCACTTCCTTTGAAGGCCCTAAATTTTTGCGACCGTGGGCGGCCGTCCAGCTCGCATCCCCCTAAAAACAACCCTGACGTAAGTGTAATCTTACCACTCAGCAGGTGTTTTTACTAAAAGTCCTAGGTATGAAAAATCAATTTGATTGATTGTTTGTTTGGCTTTTTTATGGCGCAAGAGCATCTGGGCTATACTGCGCCAGAAAAATCAATTTTACTCTTCCGTTTCACACCAAAACAATTAATGCTGACAAATATGCAAACTGAAGTGAAGAATTCTCGAGAGTTTGCACCAAACTTATTCACAAAGTTTTCAAAAAACGACACAAATGGAGAAATTCTGAGATGATTATCTTACGGAATGATTTGTTCTTTATATCCTTATTCTGCATGTCTCTGGATGCACACATGCGGTTTCTAAATGGATGGCTGTGTCAAGTCACGAACTAGTATTCTTTGATGTAGATGTTCGTGTGGGAAAAATATAATTGTTTTTGATGGAGAGATTGAAGTCATGAGAATATCTCTCTTAAAAATTTTATGAAATACCAACGAAGAAATGATCTATAATGGATTCCTGGTTACTGTGGGATAGATAGGAATAAAAACGCTCACTCCCTGGCTTAAACAAGGCAGAGGTTCTCCAATCACCAAATTCTAAAATCTAATTCAGCACCATCAAATCAAAAATGACAAGATGTTTTAATGGCTACCTTTCTGATGAACTATCTGAAACAAGCGCAAATAAATCATGATGGCATGTTATTTCTGATATTTCCAGATGGCAAAATGAAACCGGCCAGTTGCAAAAATTCACTTTGCCACAGGTTATATCTACCTCGCTAGCCATCTATATCACAGTGATATTTTTTACAATCCTTTTATATGATCTGTGATCGTTGTGACGAAATGAATATAACGTATCTACACTGTTTGTCCTCACCCACTTCAATTACAACGTGCGAACGGTACTGGAAGCAAGGGACCGAATGATGTCCATAGATCTTTTCAGTGTCCTCCTCCTTTTGGCTCCAGATACTTTTGCCTTCTCGTTTTCTACCTGCAATTGAAAATAAAAAAGCTTATTCTTTACTGAAGATGAATTGTTCTTATTCCGATTCGACAGATATAATCAATAAAAGCTTTCATAATCTAATTATTTGGTTAATCTGAATTAATGTTGTACACAATTAATTTGAATTTACTGCGTTTTCCTATGATTGCTGTATTAAAGATGATCTAACAAATCCGCTCATGGTCATCAACCTTGTTATACCTTCTACCAACACGGTACCATAACATTTCAACTTGTTTGCTGGTTTCACTAATCGACCTCGTTTGGTTTTCAAGGATGCCATTGCGTCATCATAGAACATTCCCATAATCCTTTAGAATCGGTTACTCAGACTGTGTGCCCCTTCTTGGATTATAGTTTCGTGTTCGGAGGCCATTTTTATCCACTCCCTGTCTTGCACAAATCTCCCTCTTTTGAAATTCATAAGATATTTTTGGTTCTATATGTTTAATCAATTCTTCTTGAAACATGCTGATATCACCATTTATTACTAATATAGGATACTGGAATATTTGTAGTTAAAATTCTGTATCAGGAATAATAAAGCAAAGAAAGTACAGCTGGCTGATCGTAATATACAGTCAAAAAGCATCTAAAAAATGTTTAAACAATAGCTTTAGACTGAAACTTCCGAAGAGAAAGAGCGATAGACCAAGGAACGTACAGAAGAGAACAGCAGGAAATGAAATAAAAGAAAAGGGCAAAACGTGGGAAAAGATCAAGAGACTTATAGCAAACCGATATAAATGGAGACCTTTTGTAAAGGACCTACATTCCTCTAGAGATTCAAAATACAAAGATTATGATGACGTTGTTTCTGTTCCCTTGTCTGTGTTCCTGAATTATTCCGACAATGTTCGCATTGCAAACTTCTTTAGGTGGTTTTCAATTTTGTTGCTGCTTTATCTCGTTTAACTTTTTGGCTCTATTTTGCAGAAGTGATACTATCCGACGTACATCTTTCATGGAAACAATTCATATTTTCCTTTTTCCGTTTCATTTCTGTTACATAGTATAGTCTTTCTAAGTTTGCAGAAACTTATACAACAAACCATTTAAAACTTTCTCAATTTCCTCTTTAGGATGCAAATTTCTTCCAAAGAAATTACAGATAACTTCAATATGTAAGTATCACCATGAATAATATTTATAATATACCTTGATGTATGCGTGTTCGTTGTGGTGAGACGCCTTCATCACATGATCGGACACTTCAAGATGTTTCTGAGCCCAAAATTTAGACTTATAATCGTAGATTTAGCCTCAAATAATATACTGAATATCTTAACATGAAACATACATTCAAAAAAGTGTATCTATCATGCGTTCCCGAAAAAGTTTATAATCTTTGAATCTACAGAAATATACCATTAGTTCTCTATCTGCCTTTCAAATTCAACAAGACAATTCCTCTCAATATAGCATTGCAAAAAAATAGCAATCAATGACTGCATGGGCGGTTAGACTTTCCGCAATTCAGTTGGGACATTGAAAGAAAGGCAACAGAATAAATATCCCAAAATAACATTTGAAAAGGAAAATCTTTTTCGAGGTTTGGGTTTGTAAACGTACAAATCTTATAAGAGTTTAAAATTCCTTAGCCACCACAGGAATCTACGAACTTAAAAAACAAGAAGAGCCGTACCGTTTGGCATATTAAAAAACAAGGCAAAAAGCATTTTTAATACAATCTTTCGAAAACGGGGAAACGCTATCATCCGAAAATCAAACAAAGGAGTCAGAAAGATAGAATAAAAATATATTTTGTTTCCTGATTCAATACATTTCGTTCAAATTTCAACAAATATGGTTTTACGTTGAGTGTTTCCTCCAGTCGATTTTGGTAGTTTTAAAGTAAAAGTATCGAAAAAACACGCATTATGTAAACTCATGTTTCCTTCTACATCCATTAGCATTGAAACGTTGTAACCAGCCTAATGGAAGAAACCCGGTCGCAAAATCAATAAGAAATCTGTTCAGGGTTGGCGGAAATCTTGGCAGCTAAGACGGATTTTTTTTTGTTAAAAACGCTTTCCTGATGGGGAGAAATGGCTTCATGTGTTTTGACTAGTAAGGATTAGAATACTAAAAGTTAAAAGTCAACGATCTGGAATAACATACATCTTTTCTTTGTAAATGGACAAAGTGAGCGAAGGTTTGATGTATTTCACTCGAATTGAATAAGAGCCTGTCTATCTGAAGAGAAAATGATTACAAACTAAGTGGAAATTGCTTGAAGTATGATACTTACTGTGTATTTTTGCAATAAATAATGAACTCAGATTAACCATATAATGCTTTTGAATGCCTGCTTAAATGTTTAATTATACTTCGTGGACTACTTATTAATTATACGCTTAATTATTGGCAAATGGGGTGCAAAGTAGCAGGCCTAAGCGTGGTGTACCCTGGGTAACGCCAAATCTGCTGCAGCGATCGCTACTAGAGGCAAAACTCACCCTTCTCAGGGAGTAAACAATCACCTCCGCATCCTCTTTTGGAATGCGGGCGGCTTGAACAACACCAAATTTACTGAACTTAAGGCTTTGATTTTTAAATCTGACGCAGATATAATTATAATTGTTGAAGCCGGAGCTTCTACGGAAGTCACGTGTTTTTATGAATTAGCAAATTATTCTATGTCTATAATCAAACGATCTAGACAAGTTGCCTCTGGCATTATGGTTTTTATAAATAATGGAATAGCTAGCAAAACTACCACTCTGCATGAGATGGATGAATACGGAAAACTGGAGGCCATTTGCAAAGTCGCTTGGAAGAATGAGACACACTTTAAAGTGGCTGGCCTTTACACTGGACAACGTCGCGAATCTCCATAAGATCACCAGTTTGAGCCAATGTCGAAACAACGTAGTCGTTGGAGACTTCAATGCCCATTCAGCCCGTTGGGGCTATGGCTATACAAACGCCACTGGCAGATCAGTGGAAGATCTTCTGCTAGACCACTCTGACCTCATACAAATTCCTTCTGAGCCAACATTTCTCTCCTTTGCTGGATATACAAGCACTCCAGGCCTTGCACTGGTTCACGCAAATTTAATCTCCAGAATCGATCTTTCTCTTGGGGATGCTATAGGAGTGTGTGGCCACCGACTTATGAATATATGCGTCCGTGGCAAAAGTAATCTGCCTCCAAAACAAAGGCTCACTCGTTGGAACTTCAAGAAAACCTGTTGGGATAGGTTTCCGTATTAATTGATAAGTACAGGGTGTTCCTAAAAAACAGTGTAAAAAGTATATAGCCATGATCTTTGTACAAAATGGACCATAGCGACCCTTTACATGGGGGGTCGGAAATAAATAACCACGGAGTTATGGCTATAAACAAATAACAAAGCATGATTGGATAAAAAGGGCAGTTATACCTATAATGAACGTATTTGTCCAATAGACTGCATCTGGGATGTATTATCCAAAAACAGGTTTCTTTTTCTCCGTTTGTCTCTGGAATGTGGGAGTTAACAATTTCGAGCCAATGAAAATTGTGTTTGAAAGTTTGGCTCGCCTCTTGAATTTAGTTTCCTAAGGTTCGCCGTCGACAATTTTTGGCAAGAATGGCGGATTTTTAACAAGCTATTTACAAACCGAAACATTGACTTTTTTGCCATTAAATTCCCTTCCTCCCTCCGGGTAAGCAAAAATTAACATTGAAAATAAACTAACATAGGAAAATAAGCACAACAGCAACCCCCTCCGCCGAAGATGCTTACATAATACCTATTAAATTTTTTCCATGGTAAATGGAAATACAAGTCCTGCGACCCGGCCACCATAATCATAATTCAGAATCGATCAAGACATAAGCGTACGGGAGAGGGATTCATGTGGGCTAAACCCCCCCCCCTCTCCCCCAGCGAATGGGAGAATATTAACAAAGGTCCAAGGGCATACTGGATTCTCTCAAAGGAAGGGAGTCCTATAGCCCATGAGGGTGCACCTGACCGGGGACCCGTTGGCTGGCGGCCCAGTGTGCCCCCCTGAATAGGTCTAGGGGAAGCTATGATATAGAGGTAAACCTTCTCATTCGAACCAACCCCTTTTAGGAATTTTCTGGGTACGTTACTGGATCGAGGGTAATTTTTAGATACTAACTTTTATTATCAAGCTATTTATTATTTAAAAAAAGTTAAAACATGAGCGAAAATAAAAGAATCTTCGGAGCATAAAAGTTTATGATTGGCAGGTGGAGGGCATTGACGGATCCAGTACGAATCCCAGAGGTGGGGAGGGTGGCGATTTGTATGAAAGTACGCAAAGTAATTTTAAATTGCATTGGAGAGGGGGGAACGTCCCAGTAGCGCAGTTGGTAAGGCGTCCGTATACGGATCTTGTTAACGCATGCTGGGCGGAGGGTTTGTTCCTTTTAGTACCGGCTTCCTTTATAGCAAAAATTGAAACACTCCTTCGGTAAACTTCTTTAATCGGTGTTGCGAGTCTCGAGATATTTATTTTTCAAACTAAACTTCTTGTTTAGAACCAAGAGGGCTCCCACGGATCTTGCCCCCCCCC
>QLNU02013614.1:16861827-16917065 GCA_006491805.2 Dysdera silvatica
CATTGGCGAAATATTTCGAAAAAGTAAGAACAGCTGTAGATAAAATTCAACATTTTGTTATATCGACGTTAAACGAAGTCAAAAGGATTTCCCAAAAATTTTAAATTTGTTCAAAAAGGAGTTATATAATTTATTATATAGTTTAACTATACTACATATTTTGTAATTACATAAGATATATTTATTATTAAAATCAATTCTAAGAACTGTATATTTTGTTGTATCTGGTATGAATAGATTTTTACAAGCTCGGAAAACATTTTAACCAAAATTTTTTAGTATGTTCCAAAATTCTGTTAGAGTTATTGTTTTAAAGTCAATATCTGTTCCCCCTCTCCCAGAATTGAAAGGGAAGAAAAAAAGGGAAAAATAAAAAAAAGTTCCCCGATTTTAGGGAAAAATTATTTTTTGCGCTGACTTTTGAAAATTTTTGCAACATGAGCAAAAACCTATTTTTATACTGAATTCCCAAACAGGGAGCAATTTCTAAAATTTTCGATAGATGACATTTATTATTTTTTTACTTTAAATAAAATATATTTTTTTTCATTTTAACTAAACAAACGTTTTTTGGTAAATGGCTTCTTAAACGTAATTTTGCAGTGGATATGTTACGGTGAAAGACCGAAATCTGGCGAATGTCAACATTCACATAGTCGCTTGGTGTATGTCCGAAATATTTGCTAAATATCATTATTTCTGACTTACACCGGTCAATGTTGACATTCAGCATGCACTGATGGTGAATGTTGAATAAGGTTATTTTTTTTTTACTTTTTAAATCATACTGTATTATCAAAACATATTATGACATATGTCAAAATAGGAGAAAACTTACGTAACAGCACATATAAATAAACTGTTGAACCTTAAAACGAACAGTACATTCTAATTCTAACTGAGAAAAGAAAATAATACCAATAATAAACTTACTTAATTATATGATTAACGGTACTCAATCTTATTTATTGCAATGACTTAAACTGTTATGACACTTTAAATTGCACAAGAATCCCTTGCTTTTACAACTGCATTCAGTATTAAAACACTTCTTTTTGCAATTACAGCGTGTATAGCCTTGCCCTCCGCTTCTCGAACTAGTTGCAGCTGCTTCTCTTAGCGACATTTCTTGAGGAGAAACCTGATCTATGGAAAGCAAATTTTTTTTACAAATTACGAACTGATTATGGGTATAAAGCTGCTTGAGGGTACCATTTTTTTTGCTAATTTATAAAAGTCGGAGTCTTCTATTCCAACAACAATCACCAACATGTGTCGGGCATCTGTACGACTACGGTCGACATCAGGAACTTGCATTCGTACAGTATCACCAACTTGAGCAGGAGGAAATTTTCTTTTTGAGGTTCGTAACATTTTCGTTACTTGCAGTAGAAGATTCTTTTTCGCGGCTGTTCTTTCCATAGAAGTCAGGGCTGGATATGAAGATGTGGTAGGTTGAAGCTCCTCTTCAATATTTTCCTTTGGAATATGGTTTTCGATATGGTCACTGCTCAAATTTTCTTCAAAAGTATTAACAATTTCTTCAAGCGGTTCTTCGGTTTCGATATTTGCGATTTGCTCTCCAGGCAACGATGACGATGCTACACCTCTGTTTGGTTTAACGCCAAACACGGCTTCATAAGGACTTTGGCGTATTCCTTCGTGGTATGCTGTATTCTTGGTAAATTGAACAAAGGGCAAACCATCTGACCATTTATTTATATAAATCGAACACTACGCAGACCATTTACTTGTATCGTTATCGTTCATCCATGCAGTTAACGTATTCTGTATATCCTGATTGGCCCTTTCAACTGAGCTTTGTATTTGACTATGGCGAGGCTTTCCGTGAACTATCCTAACATCTTTCCACATAGCGCATAGTTCGGATATGACGCGATTACTGAATTCCCTACCATTATCTGAATGCAATATAACTGGGGGTACCAAATCTAAAAAATATTTGAAGAAGGTGAGATGCTACTTCTTCAGCTGTCTTAGTTTTCAAAGATCGAAGACAAATTTCGTTAAATGGCCTTGATACACCATTATGAACTTACGATTGCCATTCCTGTGTGACTTGTGGGGGTTGAAATGGCCAAAATATTGCTTACGTAATACTTGAACTCTCCCGTATTTTTTATTTGTTTGTTTTGTGGTTTTACGGCTCAAAGACTACAGTGGTCATGCTGCGCCGGGACCTACTGTTTTCCGAGGAATCCGAACCTCTGGACCTACAATTTTCCGAGGAATCAGAAGCCCTTGGACCAACAGTTTTCCGAGGAATTCAAACCTCTTAAGGCATAGGGAACCAAACCCCAGACTACAGTGACAGTGTGATCTTTATGAGATCTCTGAGTAAGCGTTCTTTGCACCATTGGGAGTCGAACCCGAACTAGGAAAGCGCGTTAAAACACTGAGCTACTGCAGGACTCCCGTGTTTTTATATGTTTTAAAGAATTTTTTTTTTGCATTAGTCGCAGAATATCCTTTTTAAACATGTTCTGCTCCATCAATGAAATGGCAAGAGAATTTAGCCTTTCTTCTATCGTAGTGGAACGTAAACGTTTTTATTAGTTCAAATTTCTTAAAAGATCATTCTGTAATTAAAATAGTCATAAGAATTGTTAGCAAAATTCGTATGTTTATCCGTGTGGTAGGGAAAACGTCGTCCACACTGTGATCATAAATAATCTTGAGTACCTGTCATGGTGTAATTTTCATTTGTCATTAACGTATTAAAATTGTGTAACATTCCTTTAACTGTGTCTTAATTCTTCATATCAGTCTGAGTTGTTTACATGACCTTCATTTCAATATTCTAATAAAAGCAATACTAGGAAAAACCAATAAATGTTAATTTACTTTCGGCGTTCTCCTCGCTAAATAGCGCACCGGGCTGTCGCCCGCACCTTCAACTGGCCTCTGTACTGGTAATGTTAAACGAAAATAAATATTATGTCATGTACGTGAGTTTTGGTGAATGATATGCTAATGCTCAAAAGTATTTATTACGTTCTTTTTAATTCAGTAGCAACGTACCATTTGTCAAATAAATTTATTTTGTTGAATTATAGTTCGACGCAATTAATCCCAAAGCTGTATTGAAAAAATGTTAAACAGATTTTGCATTCGGAGATGCTAAAGCAGTTCATCGCTATCACTGTCTCACACTTCCCCTGTGTGGACACTAAATTTTACAAGCACGGCCATACATATTTGAACTTCGATGTGGAATATTGATAATTGATATGTTATAAATGCTATATTAATAATAAATTAGTAATAAATTAATACGATATAATAAAATAGAAATAATAAAACAAAATAAAACAATAAAATTTATAAGTAATATAATAAAATAGTACAATAAAAATTTAGTATTTTATACATTAACTTTTTGGCATGAATGTTGGCGAGAATTAAGGGTTATCAAACAAAATGACCTAAATAATTTACTATTGGCTGAAGTAAAAAATTCGAACATACGTTTTACTTTTGAAGTAAAATTATCGAATAACGCGGCTAGATTATTTAACCCTACCTTTTAGATACAAGTGTTTTACAACTGGTTTTAAACTAACTGTATGAGGCGTTTACAAAAGTTACCTTGACGGAAATTAATGGTCTTTGATCGTTCATAACTTTTTAATTATGCATTTTTGAGAATTTTCGCTCTCCAACTTTTTGCGTAGAATTTTGCAAGGAATACAGCTGTGAGGAGATTGAACGGTCGATTCTGTACACCCTGTATATATATATATATATACACTGCCCTGGGGTACACACACACATACAAATTAATTTCGCAGGAACGTTTTTAAGAAGGGTGGTTGCCAAAGGCGGCACTGTATTCTCAGGCAGAACGTATATCGTACGATAAATCGTACATGATCGTTGCTGTCCTTGAGTTATAAAATTTCAATGAATCAACCAGTCAAAGGAGATTTAAGGAAGTATTAATAAATTTTCTTGTAGCCTGCTTTCGGTAACTAAATTTGTAATTTTATTCGGTCTGCGGGTATGAGCTACTGAAAATATACGTTCAAATCGTCACGTACACAACTACTACTTTTATGCGTTGACACAGAGATATCAATTTTATAAAATATCAGTCACTTATTTTTCTTCTTACTACTGTATGATCCGGATAAAATTGGCCATGTATATCATTAAGGGCGAAGTCAACGAACACGAAGCAGTGGGGTTTCGTTTTGGGTTTGCCGGAACGTCAATAAGTGTATATGGAATGTATGCAAAAGCAGAGAATGAGCATGCATACAAAAGCAGAGAATGAGCATGCATGCAAAAGCAGAGAATCAACGTGCTTCCAAAGCAGAGAATCAGTACGCATACAAAAGCAGAGAATCAGCATGCATACAAATGCAGAGAATCAGAATGCATACAAAAGCAGAGAATCAGCATGCAAGCAAAAAAAAACCGCATTTTAATAGATAAAATAGACGGATGCATCTTTTATTGGACGTAACTCAGAAGAACACACTGAAGTTTTGCGTCTTTTTATTTTGCGGTTCTTTAACCCGCCAGCAGACTCGCTGGTTAACGCTGTGTGCTTTGCACCCCATCTGATTATATAGCATTATTTCATTAAAAACGTCCAATTTTACAGGGAACAATAAGTGGAATTTTCTCTTTGTCACCCTACCCCAAAGATTGTGACTTTGAAGGCAACAGGAAAGAGTTTGGCCAGTTTCAGAAGCAAGGGTGGACTGTTCTTTTAACAAATTGTAAGTTGTGGGATGTGAAACATCCCGCGGGGAACTTGTCTGGACAAAAATCTGGGAGACAGAAACTGCACTTCTCAAATTTTACGCCTCGGCTCCATCACGATAAATCTCATGGCAGCTATTACACTGATTGCCTGTGCTTTGGTAATGCATTCAGTAATAGAATCGTATCACCTACAGCAACATTCATTGAACAGAATCCATAACAAACAATAAGTAATTTTCAATACAATTATTGGCACCACTACGTCTCACTCCATTCGAATAATCCTTCGAGTATCAACGGCCAATATTTGCAGCATGTGTCAGTATCCCACCATTGCTTCCGTTAGATCGAGAACCATCTGATCGAAGAACTATAATCGATCGCAGACACAAAATCAATGCAACGCCCAATACAATCACTGCTTTTCACTATTTAACAGAATTCTTCACCGGCACCGGGCCACGTGAACCAAAAACAGAAGAATACTGGCATTACACTGTGGGTTCTTCTTCTTCTTCTCGACGCTGCTAGTTCGTTGCGAAACAAAGACGAAAACGAGCAGTAGTACTACAGTTCATTATTTTAATTTATTCGTGATGTCATTTTCATCAACCCTGTACTTCCTACTTATTTAAACGGACGACAAGCCATGAAAACGCGCCACAACAAATATATAAATTATTTTATTTTAAACAACAATCTATAACTATATTAAGTAACTTGAATGAAGAAAATCATAAAATTATCGACTTCCTTTTCCAGCTTAGAAAAGAAAAAAAAAAAATTGTAGCTCCAGCTATTCTCGCGGTAAAGCTAACCTGGTGCACTGACAAGGCGCAGAGCAGTATGATTCAGCCAGTGAGATATATTTGTTTGTTTGGATGTTTTATGGCGCAAGAGCATCTGGGCTATACTGCGCCAACCAGTGATATATAGTTCGCCCTTTCTTACGTTAACAGAGTTAATAGAAGATACATTTCGGACATAAAACATAAAAATAATACTCAAATACATAAAACATAGGCATATTTGTGTAATTAAAATCTGGTATTTATTAAATTTAGGAAAAAGACTCATTATAGCGAGCGATGACGTCATTTAAGTAACTGACCACTCAGAGGACTTCGTTTGCTTGGCGGGAAATTTGGCGCCTGGAATTTTGGCAACCGCGTTTTTCTGCATTCCAAATTAGGCGATAAATAGCCTAATAATGTTGAGGGCTATCTCATTTTTCGCCAATCTGCGAATGAATACTCGTTGCACGAGTGTGAATAGGCCTCCGTAGTTTTAACAGTGTACCAAGTTAGCTTTGCTGCGAGTATAGACGCAGACTCTTCCTGTTAGAAAGGTTCTGAGAGAGTGGGATAAAATCCCATAAAGGGTGTTCGCCCTGATCAAGAAATGAATTAAATCGCCGTATTTCTATAACAACAGATGTAAATTGTAACTAAAACGGATAGTGAAACTTCCATACTTTTAAATTCTATATAACGAAAATATATATATATATCGAGATTCTTTTGAATCCCTATAGTCTTTTTATGAAGAAATATTTTCTATATATATATAAAATTGTTTAAAGACGAATTGGGGATTTTTGGATTCTTAAATATTCCGAGGCTTCATCATTTTCAATTCGCCAAAAATATTGCTGACGATATATTTTACGAACTAAATAAGCACGAATATTTTATAATGAACCATCATCGAAATTTTTTTTCCAGCAAGTCATTACACAATTTATTACACATATATAAATGCATAATATTACTATATAAATTTAGATGAACAAATTTCACGAGAAGTCTCTGTGTTTTCGCATCAAGAAATTTTCAAATATCTAAATTAAAAAATTAAGAACAAATATGCAACGGTAAGCATACATACCCCGGTGGTCTAGTGAGTATTATTACCACCTTCTGAGTCACTGGGTTTGGGTTAGATTCCCAAATAATGTGTTGACCATTATTTGGCAATTGTGTTATCCCTGTGAAGGGTAATAATATCTTACATCCTCATATACGGAGAAAAATGCGTTTGTTCTTGTCCTCATTCGTCTAGTAGGTCAAGACACCGCGGGCTCAACGCGGGGACCCTGGTTCGAATCCAGGATGAGGACGGCGCCTCTTTTTCTCCAAATATAAAAAAAGCTCTAGTTTGAGCTACTTAAACGTGGGTGGCAAAAATTATTGTATAATAAATTCCCCCACGAAAAACTCACAAAAATCTCGCCCCGGAGGCTTTTCTGTGTTGACCATTATTTGGCAATTGTGTTATCCCTGTGAAGGGTAATAATATCTTACATTCCCAAGTAAGTTTATTTGTACGTAAACGTACCCTAGAGTGATGTTAGTCATCTATATAGCACCCTTATGGTGAAACGTATGACAATGTTTGGATAATATTGCTACTAGCACCAAAACTAAAAATAACTATCAATGGTGGTCATCATAGGACCAAAAAAAAAGATACTAGTATGAAAAATTCCTTACACTATATATGATTTTTTTCAAGCAAATATGAAAGACAAAAAATAAGCAAAAGCTTTAAATCATATATCAATTTAATATAGGTTTTTGTAAATTTCAAAATTCCCCGTTTCTTTAAATATAATTTTTCATGATCAAATTGCATGTTCGGGGTCGAGGATAGGGTCTCTCATGCCCAACATATTCTTACCTCTTCAGACTCAAAAACTATTTTCCAAGAACTAAAAGCTTACGGATTATCAGTTCATAATTTTTTTTTATCATTTTTATAAATAAGAATTTAAGAAAAAGTAAGGAAATAAAAACCCTTTGCACCGGGCTTCTTAAGATCTCTTAGCCTCTGTGCTACACAGCACTGTGCATGTGTGCCCACAGCATTGTGCATGTTGAAACAGTTTTATATTAGTTGAGTTTGCCTTTTCCTGGAAAAAATGAGGCACATCCTTTTTTCTTTCCCCTACTTCATGGATCATTACGATTTAGCTTTACCATGCCAAGTTTTAAAACGCAAATAGAAATTCCAGGACAAGGATTATTGATTCACGAAATTTTTTTCATTTTTTTAAATTTTATGAATTCAATATTTTCGATATTATTAATTCAATTTTTTCGATATCTTCAGTTCAATATTTCAAAACCTTCAATACAATGTTTTTAATATTCTCAATTTCATATATTTTCGGTATTACCAATTCAATATAATCAAGTCAAAGTTTTCACTGCTACTGTCAATACATTTATATTTAATTTATTTAGTTATGCCTTATATTTTAATTAATTCATTAAACTTTTATGTTTCGTATTTCCATTCATGGACAGACCATTTCAAAATAACCTATTTAACACTATTTCATGATTTGATCAATTTTTCTATTCGAAACTACTTTTTTACGACTAACAGCAATAGATATACTTATCGAAATATTTGTGTTTAAACTACTCTGTTTACTTTACTTACTTACATTACTCCAAGTACTTTTTTATATATACAAAAGTCGATTTCAAAAGCAGAAAGGGTCACCCTTGTATAATCAATAAATTGCGCAATTCTTTTTATTGGCGTAAAGCGTATACTTATGAATAGATTATCCCTAAAAAAAAGTAAAGATGTCGGTACTTTCAAATTTTTTGAGTGAAATTCAGTAATATTTTATAAAAGAAATAAAAAATAACGTGTTTTTAATTTCTACAATTCTATAAGATAATGAGATGTTTGTACGAATTTTAAAAGAGTCTATTACTGATGATTTAGATGGAATTGTAATTAATTGCACTACTTAAAGGACAACGCAATATTACGCAAAAATAAATTAAGCATTGTTTATTTCTTCCTGCAACAGAAGGAAAAAAACTTTACCTACAAGTTTTGTTCAATAAACAATGAAACAAATTTAACTACCAGTAAAAACCTTTAATTAATCGCTTAAATTTACTGCGCTTTTCTCCTCAGGAACTCCTCTTGAGCCCTTGTTACACCGATCTAAATCTGAACGTAATCTAAACTATTTTTTACAGTTCGGTTTTGGGCGGATTTTATTTCCCTGTTTAATTTTTTTTGATTGAAAGCCCCATTAATTAAGTGTACTTTTCAGTTTTTAAAAGAAATAAACATCCATAAAGCTGTTAATTTCGAGACGAAAAATCATGATATTTTTCATAACAAATCTCTGCTTTCCTAATTATGAAATACAAAATTTAAATTTCCTAGTCTAATTCTTTTACTCTATTTTTTAAATACAAAATAATATTTAGTTAAATAACGAAATTATAATAAATGGCTAAATAAGTAATTTTACATTTTACTCTCTTAAACAATATTTCTCTCTCTCTCTTTCTCTCTCTCTCTCTCTCTCTCTCTCCTAACCCACGTTTAATAATAATTTAATAAATGGGAGATATGAGTACTTTAAAGTGAAGATTTTACTTAATAATTCATCATAATTTCCTAGAAATCATTCATATTCTTCATAATTATATGTCTTAACCATCGCCACTTTTTTAAATTCTTCGCAATTTATCAATAGCGTACACAATTTCTCAAGTTCTGCCACAATTTCTCAAGTTCTGCCACAATGTATCAATATTATTCATGACTAGTTTCATTGGCCGTAGAAAGCATAGCTTTCCACAAATCTCACAACATTTTACATAAAAATTGTCATAGCCTTCATGTTATATTATGCACTAGAATCCTTCTGGACCATCGAAATTTTTATTCTTGTTCATTTCCTATAATCATCACAAGTTTTATTAACTCCACTATATATCACAATCGCCACAATTAAACATATTGTATCAGAATATTATTGTTTATGAGAATTCACCCACATCACTAAACTCTATAAAATTTCATTAGATAAAATAGATGGTCTTAAGGTTATTTTTCCCTAATTTACTATCATTTTCCAACATCATAGTAAGTCATAACGATAATTAAGTTTCATTTCAGCTAAAACGGTGAAAAATGACTGATAATAAAACCATGTCGTTTCTTAATAAAAATAGTCACACCGTTAGCACTCTTCGTAGCACTTTAGTAATTTTTGTAACTATATGAAACATTTAGTACTAACTATTCGTAAAAATTCTTTCTGTCAAATGGTATTTTTCTATCAGCTACAAAGTAAGCAGGGATAGCTGCTAATGGAGAAGACTACTAGAGATATAATATAATGGAGACGGTTAAGAAAGATAGATAGCTATATAATAGAGAAGGTTAAGAAAGATAGCTATATAATAGAGAAGGTTAAGAAAGATAGCTACATAATAGAGAAAGTTAAGAAAGATAGCTATATAATAGAGAAGGTTACTCGTCAAGCCGTTTTTATATCGGCTTTTTTCTCGGGCTCTTACCAAGCCATAACAATGATGATTGTCTACTATATGCCATTAAGTATACTTAGGCACGTTAACGAAGTAAAGGCAGGTAAACGGGCAGACAGAGAGGCAGATAGGCAGACAGACATGTCGTTGACGGATACAATCGTAATTTATACGTTACGGACCAAATAGAAATGGACCAAACCAGAGCACAGTCGTATAGTAGTAAAACATCATATGCAGGGCCGAAGAAATGGGGGGGACAGCATGGGTTGCAGCACGGTGGCCTGGATGAAGTTTAGGGGGCCCGGCCCTGCCAAACTAGTTTTGCTAATCGGAAGGCCAGAAAAATTGTTCTCTAAATCCAGATTAATAAGATTTTGTGCATTTTTAATGCATAGTTTTTTAATTATTCTTCATTATCCTGACTCGATTATTAAAAAAATAATAATAACAACCAGTAGCTTACGTTAGTTTCTTTTTTCAGCAGTGATCTTGTAAAATAATTAAGTAATAAGAAAGTACAAAAAAAAAGTTTTTATTACATATTTTTTGTTCATTCGGGGTTCAACCCCACCTTCTCGCCAAAAAATAAAAAAATATTTATGCCAGTGTCCAGGGTAGGGTCCATGGGGGTACATCGAAGCAAGCCTGGGGACTGTCTTGACTCTCGGCACCCCTGTTCATATGTATAAAGTCTATTGGTCAGATGTGTAAAGTACGCAGTATTAATTTTTCTTAAGTTTATTCTTAAATTCATTTCAATTGCTACAGTTGTGTTTTAGGAATGAATTTATTTTTTTCGGTTACTATGTTTTAAATTTATTATTATGTTTTTAAATAAACCGTGTAACAGATGATAATTGACGTGCGAGAAAAGAGATCCGCGTTGTCCATAATAAGAGAGAAAATAGAAAATAGTTGAACAGAATTAAGACAAGATAGATTCATAAGAGTTTTGTTACATTGTGTTTCTCGGAGCTGAGAATAAAGATAATTGTTTTTTTAGATAACACCTCAATCTGGTATGTAAGTGTTATAACCGTTTCTTTTGATTAAGATGGTCAGATAATTGAATCAGTATTTTATCTACAGACATCAACGAAGCGTAAACTAGCAGCAGCGATATATATATATATAGGGATAAGAAGCAATGCTACACCAATACACACCCCTTTTACAATGGCTATTCGTACGTAATCTACATGTTTAGATGCTCCAGATCCTTCTTGAACTGGTCCTATGAAATTTTATTTCCAACTGAAACCATTTGTTTTTTTTGTAACAAAAAGCAGATGAATACGTTTATGGTACTGTGCTGTGTTCCGGATTATTAAGTAAGAATTTTTTTGGTTCGGGTTCCTTCTTGAATTTAAAAGTTCTTGAAGTTTCGAAGTGAAGTTTCGAAGTTTTTGAGTTTAGAAGTTTCTTGAATTTAGAAGTTTGGCGCATTTTCTTCTTACTGTAGAGCGGCAAGCCATTGTAAAAATAACAAAATAGTTCTATATTTACGGGTTTTTTTTAAGTATAAATAAAATTTGTAATTTTATTACTTAACATGGTAAAAGAAGTTGAACAAGAACTATCTAGAGTAGAATTTCTCTTCTCCACCGTTTTGGAAATCAACACAGAGATTTGATTTTCAGAGCTAGAGTCAAGCGCGGACATAGGGGGTTTACAGGGACTATGACACCCGAAATTTTTTTTTCAATGTAAAAAAATTTCCAAATTTCATGATAAATGAAGAGTGTTATTCCAAGACCATGGTAAATTTTGCCCTTGACTCTACAAATGAAAGCCTGTGTCTATCCCTGGTTAGAGTCACAGTTTATTAATGCTGAAATAACAGCACTGCCCCTTGCATACATACCCTCAGAGCAGCGCGAAAACTGTTTTTTTTCTTCTGGGCCGAAATTTGCCAAGAGAGAGTTTTTCATATAAATCCCGCCGCCAAGTGAGAGGGTGAGAGTTGTTGATTCTTAGTTTCGCTATTTGGCCATGTATTTAAAAAGACAGAAGGCTGATTCTCTGTTTTCATTTGAAAATGGTTGTCAATTTTGTTTCTTTTCTAAGAACATAGCTAAACTCCATGCACCGGTGAGTAGCTTATAAAATAATTTATAAGAGAAATGTCTATAAAAAATATTAAAAAGCATAAAGTTTATTGACCCACCTGAGATTACCCAGAGCGCCCTGAAATATATGTTACTAGTTTTAAGCAAAAAATTTCAAAATGATCGCACGTAAAGAAAATATCTTTTATTTCAGAATGTTCTCAATGAAGTCATTAAAAGCATTTAATGTAATTTGCAAACTAAAGCTATTACATTAAATGTTTAATGACCAGTAATTGAACACCAAAATAATGGCTCTTAATTAAGCAATTAAAACTAATTAAAATACTGAAACATATTTTTTTTAATTTTGTTAATCTTCTGTTATTTTTCGAGAATATATCTAAACAGTTACGTGTAATTTAAATTAAGTAAACCCAGAAAACTTTAAAAAAATAATTGTTAAAGTAAAATAATTTAGAAAATAAATTCTCTTGTTACATATATAGATCCGTAATTAACTAAAAAAGTAAGTTTTAGAAGGCTAACGGATTTTGCGAATAAGGAAATAAGGAAGATTTTTAATAGCAAAGAATTTGGAAGAATTACAATTTTGTCAATTAAAAAAAAAGACAATCATTAATACTTATCCAAAATGCAGAATTACCTCTTTGAGGAAACCATTTTACTTTTATTATCTTTAATTTCAAATAATTTAATTTTCATTTTACAGACAATTAAACAGTATTGCAAACGCATTAACTTGTATTTTGCTTATATAGAAACTGTCATGAAATTTTCCACGTTTTGGCAAAATCAATCAATTTCAGAACATTATTCAAACAGTTTGAAAATATCGGAAGAACCTATTTAACTGGTTTGCAGGGAGTTACTTAATAATTTAAATCTTACTCTCTTTTGAAGCAAATGTTTCTCTGAACTTGCTATAAACTGTGAATTCTTTACAAGCATAGACCTCTAGACAAAGATAAATAAGACATACTTAATTGATATAACTATTCTTATCCCAGGGCTGGATTTACGTAGAGTTAAAGTAGGCCATGCTTTGGGCAAGGGAGGATCCATAAATCTTTCAAGGGAGCGATTTCTTTTTGATTCCTATTTTTAGCCAAGTGTTTGGTACTTTTCATTTCAAATCCATGACATAACCCCAGCTCTACATGAGGGGCGATTGCTCCATCATCCCCCTCCACTTGGATCCGCGCTTGGCCTCAGGCACTGCGATTTTGAGACTCTTGAAGGGGCTTAATGTTATCGAAGTTTAAGCCTCATTTTCTTCTTAATTTTGGGCTCGATATCTTCTCATTAAACTTGGCTTGAGTGCATTCGGAAGAGACAGTTTTATTCTGAAGGGAAAATTACCTGTTTGCCTGAAAAGAAAGGCCTTCAACCAGTTTGTATTGCCAGTCCTCTCTCGGATCAGAGATATGGAGTCTAACAATTGCAGCAATACGGAAGTTACATACAACCCAAAGGAGCATGGAGAGGTGTATGCTTGGAATAACTAGGAGAGATCGAAAAAGAAACACTTGGGTGAGAGAGCAAACAGTGGAGGACATGATTGTTAAAGTAAAAAGGCTGAAATGGCGATGGGCTGAGCATTTCGCAAAAAGAAATGATCAACGACGGACATCTGAAATTCTCAACTATATTCCAAGAGATCACCGAAGATCTAGAAAACATCCTCAAACTAGACGAGTGGATGAAATAAGAAAATAGGTTGGGGTGACGTGCATGCGAATTGCTCAGGATAGACTTGTGTGGAAAGCATTTGGAGAGACCTTCATCCAGCAGTGGATAGATAATGGTTGAATATGATGATGATATTCTTATATTTCTATATTTGCATATTCATAGATTACTATTCACCATGACAGCTGAAGTTTCTCTGTCCTATAAAAGTTATGATTTGGGCGTTTGCGGTCCCTACTTTTTATTTAATACATAATCCTACAGATGATATAGCCATATATATATACACGCGTTGGTAACCTGCTAGCTGTGCCAAATTAAGGTTTTTATGAGCCCCCTCAAAACTATGGTCCTTGCAATATTCATTCAATGAACAATGCGTTTTTCCTTGAAGTCCATTATTTTAATATTTAGTTTTATTAGTAATGAAAATTTACTAGACAGTTATAAATAAACGACGTTATAATGACACTGAAATTTGACCCTCTGATGCACGACCCAAAATACTTACACAAATGCAGGAGTGGGTCAATTTGACTCTAATAAAAAATTAAAGGGAAAATTGAATTTTTACTATATTTTTCATAAAGAAGTGATGAAATATCGAAATATATCAAATAATCTTTTTTTTAATGAAAAGGAAAGAAATTTTTGCATTTTTTAATAGGATCATAAATTTGATTTATAATGTGTACCAAACTAATATGAACATTTTCAAAAATCTAAGTTGATAAACAATTTTCCCATACAATTGATGAATGTTCTTTGCAAATAAATTTTCTGCATTTTAGGGATAATAGAAGTCATTTTATCCATTTTCCTTGGGCAAATGTCGCATCCTTTTCTTTTTCCAGGAACATTTTTGCTCGATTTTGATATTTTGAAATTTATACCATACATCATCATAGCTTGTCTGATTGACAATGGTAAAGCATAACAATTGCTTCTTGTCAATAGATGAGACTGCATCAGTTGTTGCACACATTCTTTTAAAAATATCCTTCTTATGTGACTTACATCATTATGATGTTGGATGCTGCATTAGAAATAAAACCTTTGCTTTGATTACTGCAATATCTAGCATATTGAAAAAAGAATCATTGGCTATCGCCTAGTTTGTCATTTGCAGCTGTAATTACGAGTTAATGATCGAGTGTGTCTACACCTATCTTGGTTGCATTATAGTTCAAACGTTATCAGGTTCAGACTTCATTCCTTCTTGAATTGAATTAGTATGATGCATGGAACTTAACAAAATCACACACTTTTTTGCTTTATAGCTCACCATTGTGAGATGATTAGTAAAACCAAATCTACTAGAATGTAGATTTCTGTTTCACAGTAATTTCCTACACTCGCGAATTTCCATCTTATTTTTCCTAAATGTCCTAAATAATGTTAAGCGATTTGTTAGCAAGAAATCAGCTAATAACACACTTGTGAAAAAAGTATCAATCATTATATTTCTGCCATTGTTAACAATAAAAGATATCAATCATAAATTACTTTAAAACATACGTTTTTTGAGGTTGAGGAATTGACTTCCTTTCCGATATATATTTGCTCATCATTTGCATTTTCAGGATCAGCCATCCGAAAAATTCAAAACCCATATTTCGATAGTTTATTCTGCATGTATTGCGTGAATGGGCAACGTCCACGAAAGCGAACCATCAATCATCTCATCAACTCAACCATTACCATCTCATCAATTGTAACACATTCACTTGGAACGTAATTTTTGTTACAGATTGAAGCAAAAATATTCCAAATATATCTGAATGTTGAAAGTTTATCATTCTCTAGGCGGAATGTTCTGGTTCGTTGATCATCGAAACATGTAAGACGACGAATATGCTCAAAACGATCACAGGAAAATGTAGCTCAATAATTGGGATTTGATTCTTGCCCAAACAACTCTCTTACAGGAACATCCCAATTTTTTTTAAACGCCTGCAAGAAGAAGAAAACTGAGCAAGGCATTTAATTCTTCTTCTTTTTCCACGTCCCTCCACATTTTCGGTTTTTCTTGAGCAATTCGCCTCCCTTCATCGTTTGTACACAAACACATTTCATCAAGAATATCTGAAGAAAGGAAGTAAATGCTTACTGGAGTTTGGGTGCATACATCTCTAGCTAGACAGCTATGCAACGAAATAACATTATGACGAAGTGGTTGACGTTGAGATGATGGAGGTGAAATATTTCATAGCATTCCTGATTTTGAACTTATACTTGAACTTTGATTAGTTCTTTGGGTCGTATCATCCCATTCTTCATTTTTTGCTATCGTTATCAGATTATGTATCTGAAATAGAATCACTGCTCATCATCTGAGGTTCATATGCGTCATCCATTTCTTCATCTTCGCTCATGGATAACAAGCTTTCGTCAACTTGAACTAATAAATCGACAATTTCTTCCTCAGATAAACACATTATGTGAATAAGCCATTTAGGTGTAACATTAAAGCAAAAAAACCTAATTAGCTACAACATATGAATCACCGTCGCTTGTAAAATCCGAAACAGAAAAGCATAAACGGCGTAAAAGCTAGAAACGAATGGACAAAAATAACGCCAACCAAACAACAAAAGTACGAAACATCTTTTCAAGTACGTGTTCCTTGAAATTGACTTGACTTGACTGAAAGATGTGTGTGAAGTTGTTTCCTTCAAAGAAAAACAAACAAAAAGAAGACAAACAAACGAAAACAACCATTAAAGGGAACACAAAAAGGCAAATATTGATTTTTTCATGTATTTTAAATTGGGGTCAAATTGACTTCAGTCATGCATTAGTGGGGTAGAAGTTGTAAATAGCATGTAAAAAATTTTGGAATTGTTTAAAACAACTACAAATCGATGAAATACAGGCACAAAGGATCAATCTTTGATGTCACGGACTTATACCAACCTACTCTGAAAATATTCTGAAATTTTAAGGTTTGATGACCTATTGGGGTCAAATTGACCCCACTCGTACATCAGATGGTTAAACACCAAGCCTCTATAGGACCCCAAAATCGTGGGGCCCTAGGTCGACTACTTGGCCTGTACGTAAATCCGGCCCTTCCTGCGAGTATGTATAATCACAATAATTAAAAACCTCTATTTTCTGCTTTTTCTCTTCTAAACTGCTGACAATTTGCAATATCCGAAAGCCCCACCGTAAGCTTGAAGCATTAACAGAAAAGCCCAACATTATACATAATATTAGATATTATGCATCAAAGAAACTGAGATCAAGTGTATTATACAAACACTTGATCTCAGTTTCTTTGAGGTATTTCACATTCTATCAAACATCAACGTTTCAGTTAATGATGAACTCCTTAGTAACTCTATCTCACCCACTTGGAAAAATCTTTTGTGTCTCACGGCTAAAGGCGTCTCCACAAATATGCTTAACTCCTCCACCCAATCAGATTTCCAACAGAAGTTATGGCAACACCGACCAACGTCATGGACATAAAAAGAAGCCGCCATTGCTCTGACAATGATAGACGTTTAGCGTTATCGACATAACTATTAGCGACGTTGTTGTCATAACGTTTTCAAATTAACTGCACCATAAAATTTTTTATATTTTTGCTACTATTGCTTCTATTCTATACATATTTCTTTAAATTTTCTTCACCACTTCCGCAGTTCTCCAGCATCTTCTGTAAGGATACATTCTATACTTTCAGCCAAAGGCCCATAATAACCTTAATTTGTCACCGGACTAAACTACGGCGTATAAAAAAATACAATTTCTCATTAATATAAAAATTAAAAATACGTGATATATAATATATTAAAATATTTATAAAATGATTAAAGGGTGAACGATTTAATATAAAAAGTAGCCTTTCATTACATTTTTTTTTAAGTTCCACTTCAGTAAGCCTAATGAATTGATGTTAGCATTGTTACTAGTAAAATTTTGTCACTGGTATTAGGTTTAAGAAACGATCTTGCTACGTTTCGGGAACTGCTGTTCTCTTTATCACTACATTTGATAAAGAGAACAGTAGTTCTCGAAACGTTGCAGAATCTTTTCTTATAGGGTGGCCCAGTGACAAAACATTACTAATTATAGTAAGCCATGGTGCGTCATTGTATTCTAATGTTAGTATTAATATGAAAAAATAGCTACTATTAATATACCGAAATGAGATTGAAATCGCGATATCTACCAAGCTATCTCCAATTCCACTGCATTTAAGTTTACCGTGTAACACGACGATTCTGTGTAAAAACAATCTACTACGTTAGTTTTTGAAGAATAAAAAATAATTTTCACTCCATATATGTCAACATACCTTGTAATAAAGCACCAAAATGGTCTTAAACGTTGATGATAAACTGGGAAATGGAAAAAAACGTGGAAGCAGCAAAATCATTTCTGAAAATATGTACCAACCTTCACTTTTATCCCTTAGCAGGCCTGTATCTTGGATGAAGGGGCAACTGGTGCCAGGCTCCTGCTGGGCCTGGCTTGGCTACAGCCCTGTCCCTTAGCAATATCAAAGCAATAAATAATTCGCGAAAATTATCCAAACTGATAACATTATAAGAATTTAAAAATTATTTGATATAATAAAATTTTATAATTTGAAGAGAGATATTTTAATTATTAATACGACTTTTATAGGTATGAAAGATAATGCACTAATAGATATGAGAAATAATACACTAATAGATATGAGAAATAATACATTAATAAATATAAATGGTCATAGATTAATGGATATAAAAAACAAGGAACGGGAATTACCTTTACTTATTCTTTCTCCCTCTTTGTCATGTTTAATCGAAGTTGAGATATATACTATATGGTTAAAAGACTCCGTCATCCAACTGTAGTGTTTTCGTGTGTAGATGTTTTTCGTGGCATGGGCTACGCCCGTTTGGAGTAGTACAGGGAGTTATCAATAAAGGATATTATTTGGGCATTTTGTATAATTCTGCTCTCCTATCATTTTTCTCATTCGTTAGTCTCTCTCTCTCTCTCTCGCAGATACGCACGTCTTGTTTTCGAGATCTTGGGGGGACCAGATAATTCTGTTCGTGACGGAGGCTTGGTGTTTGAGCTTCTCATTCACATTCCGTGAATGAAGGTAACGATGATTCTTCTTCTTCTTCTTCTTCTTCTTCTTCTGCTTCTGCTTCTTCCTCCTCTTCTTCTTCTTCTTCTTGTTTGGTGTCCAGCAATGGAGGGAAATACAATCGATACAACAAGAAACCAGGAGATGAGTTTCACCATAGTACCTTCATTCTGTGCAGAAGCATATTCCTCCACTTACTTACCAAGATTCAATAGAAACAAGTTCCGAAGGCTCATTGAGTATACTAGGGCCAAAGATAAACTAACCCAAAACTAATTTATTAAACATGGACTAATTCTTTTTCGTATATTTAGTGTCCGGTAATTTTTGACAATTGTAGTCTACATGGCGTTTAAATGTTCTGCGTAATAATTGCGACAACCACGTTTTGCAGCTCAAACTAGAGCTTTTTTTTTTTTTTGTTATAGCAGAAAAAAAAGAGGCATCGTTCCCGACCTAGAATCGAACAAGGATCCCTCCTTTGAGCCCGGAGTGCCTCAACCGCTAGGCCTCGCGATTAAGGCACAGCAGTTCTCCGGGAAAAACGGAGGGACCCTAATTCGACTCTAGGTAGGGAACGATGCCCCCTTTTTCTTCTATAACAACAAAAAGTTCTAGTTTGAGCTAAAACACGTGGGTATCGGAATTATTACGTATAATCAATTTCCCACGAAAAAACAAAAAAGAACTCGCCAGGGAGGCTTTCTGTGTTGACCACCATTTGGCAATTGTGTTATCCATAAGAAGGGTAATAATATTTTACAACTTTATATTTAAATGTTCATTTGCTGCGGCCATCACAGGTGCCTACTTTCGTAAGATGCATTTTCTAAAATCCCTATGTCCAGAGAAAACGTGAGAAAAAAGGATTGTCCATTACTTTTTCAAATTCTTCGCTTATTCGGACTCTCTAATGCATTTATTTGTCCAATATTTTTCTATTGGTGAATTGAATAAGATAATTAAAAGAAATGTTAAAATATACATGCACTTATCTATTGGTTAAAACTCTATATTCTATAGACTATACCGTATATGTACAAATACTATATAACGATTCTTTTATTTCACCTAAATATTATAAGATCAGTATACTTGTTTTTAGACAAAAGTATTCATGTTTCTTTTTTCACTTGATTGACACATCTGTTGCTTATAATTTCCAAAAAATATCAATAAATTCAATATAAGCAACTGAAAGAAAATCGCCTAAGGTCGATATTTAAATTTAGCGGGTTTCAATTAACATCAATCGCCAAATCTCGAATTACCCATTCTCGAATCCCCAACTCTCGAATCACTTAACTCTCGGATCACCCAACTCTCGAATCTCCAACTCTCGAATCCCCCAACTCCCGAACACCCAACGCTCGAATCCCCAACTTTCGAGCATCCCAACTCTCGAATCCCCTAACTCCTGAATCCCCCTCTTCTCGAATCCCCCAACTCTCGAATCCTTCCCAACTCTCGAATTCTCAAGTAACTTTGTAGGTTTTCAGCATTAACAATAGCCATCATTATTGCATTTACGGAAGACCTTTACCTTGCCCTTTTTACAGACAGACGGACAAAAAAACCAAAAGCACTAGCGGGTTTAGTCATTATTGAAATTCCTTATAAATTATGGGGAAGTTTATTACGTACTCTATTTAAACAATAATGCGAAATATAAAGCAACACAAACCAAAGAATTGTATGGTTATAATTTGTTTGTATTTATATATTGTACAAATAAATTAATTTTGAATTAAGAACAAAACCAAAGACTCAAAAGTAATGACTGCATGAAAAATAATTCCAAAATGGGCTCGATAACATCGTTAAAACAATTTTATGCACTTTGTAAACAAAAATTAAGGATAGTTTTTAATTATACCAAACGTAGTATCAAAATAATAAGCGTTAATTAAGAAATTAAAACGCATTAGAACATTAAGCTATAATTGAGTAAATGGGTTTTTTAATTTTGGATTGAATGTTCTCGATATTTTTTCACTCAATATATTACATGCGAACTCGTAAACATTAGCGAGTTAATTATTAAAGTAAGTTAATTGACGGAAAAAATGTTCTCTTTAATTAATTTTGAATACCTTGAACGTGATTGAAAAATTACGTTTACATTTTAGTGGAATTAGCGAATTTTACGGACAAAAAAAAAGGCTTTTAATAGAAAAGCATTTGTAGGGATTAAAATTTTAGCTATTTGAGAGAGCGAGGGATTTGGAAACTATTACCGAAACACCGTTCCCTAATCGGCGAAAAGTTTTATTTTATGTTCCCCTTTAAACTTAAAAATGCATTAAAGTTTCATTTTACAGGCAATTAAACAGCATTACAAGCATATTAAACTGGATTCCTTTTTTAGAAAAGAAAGTACACTGAAGTTCCTCGAAATTTTAAAGAAAGCAATCAATTGTTCTGTTAGTAAATGTCGGGAATTAACGCAGAACAGCCTAGATGCTCTTGCGCCATAAAAAATCCAAACAAACAAATGTCGGAAAAATGGTTTCATGGACTTCGCGAGTTATTAATTATTATTCGAAAATAAATAACCTTCCAAACCAGTTTTTCTCTGCAATAATTTCTTTGTCTTTTAATATATTTAAATATATACTACTGTATGCTTAGTTCTTTGAAAATTAATTATTATTTGAACACAGTATTTGTGTGCATAAAAGCATAGGCAATGTATATGCTTTTTATATTTAATGATATATATTTTTTTTAATTTTGTGTTCAAGACTTTTTAGCGATCAAAAGCCTTCAATAACTAATAAACTTTTTAACTTAAATAACTTTAAATAATTATTTAAATTATTAAAGGATTATAATCCTTCAATAACCAATTAATGCTGAAAATATTATGTACATATTTTTCAGATTTTTCTAGAATATATTATAATAGTTTTTCTAGTTTTGAAAAATTTGCGTTCTCTTGAAATAATTTTCGAAAATTCTTTTTCCTTTTTTTCTGAACTGAAGCTATTAGGAAGCGGCTTTAGCTCCCTGTTGATTATATGTACTCCTTATTTGTAATGTTATTTATTACTTTGTTTAACATATGATTAAGAACGTAGAACTCTATTACATTCGAATTAAACAACTTATATGTCATGGAGTATGGTTTGGTCCAATTTTCTCAATAAGGATAAATTCTATATAATGATCTTTCCTGTATGCTTAGAACAGAGATAAGCAACCTGTGGTACGTCCGTTACACATGGGACGCGAAGGAATTTTTAGTAGCACGCGAAGCTGATTTTAAAAATTCGAAGTATAATTGCTGCAATGCAAAAAAAAGTTTTTTTCTTTCAGGTAAAATTCATTTCGGGTTTTTATGCCTTTTAAAGAGGAATATTCTTAGGTATTTGTGTAAAAGGTGTTCAAAACCGTGTATTTGCAGTCGGAGAAACTACTTTTTAAATTTGGAACGATCCTTCTTCTTATTTCCCCATCTAAAACATTTTTTTCCTATCTCAGCTTCTCCACTATCACCCACGTTTTCTTGCTATAAGTTTGACATTGTGAGTAATTAATATTGCCAAAAAAATGTGTATGCTGCAAAAACGTTAAATATTAATATATGTCGCTTTGAAAACCCATTAGCAAGAACATAACACTTTCATAGAGCAAACTGTTTACGGTTTTTATGTTTTACATTATGAAACTATTGTAAACCGCACGTCAGAGTTGCAAGGATATTTCCAGATAAGTCTATCCTGTGAAATTCGTTTCCACGTCACCCCAACCTCTTTTCTTATTTCATCCACCCATCTAGTTTGAGGACGTTTTCTAGGTCTTCGGTGGTCTCTTGGAATCCAGTTCAGAATTTCTGTTGTCCATCGTTGATCAGTTCTTCTTGCAATATGCCCAGCCCATCGCCATTTCAGTCCTTTTACTTTAACAATGATGTCCTCTACTCTAGTTTGCTCTCTCACCCAAGTGTTTCTTTTTCGATCTCTCCTAGTTATTCCAAGCATGCACCTCTCCATGCTCCTTTGCGTTGTCTGTAACTTTCGTATTGCTCCAACTGTTAGACTCCATGTCTCTGATCCATAAGAGAGGACTGGCAATACACACTGGTTGAAGACTTTTCTTTTTAGACATAAAGGCAATTTCCCCTTCAGGATAAAACTGTTTCTTCCAAATGCACTCCAGCCAAGTTTAATACGTCTGTTGAGTTCTTTCATAATGTTGCCATCCATTGAAATCAGCTGGCCAAGGTAAATATATGAATCAGCAATTTCTAGCTCAGTGTTGTCAACTTGTATTTTTGTTTCCTCTACAAAATTATTGAACATGATCTTAGTTTTTTGTAGGTTCATCTTGAGTCCAACTTCTTTACTTCTAGTTGAGAGCTCCTGTACCATGTCTTGGAGTTCTGATGGGTTCGTTGAAAAAATAACAATGTCATCAGCAAACCGCAAATGATTTAAATATTCACCATTTATTTTTATTCCCTTGTTATTCCAATTTATCTGTCTTTCCCTGTTGTCCAATTCTTGCATTGAAATCCCCCATGATGAGCTTGATATGTTGTTTCCCTTTGGTGTGTAACTCTTTGATTTCTTCATAAAATTCTTCAACCTCTTCGTCGGTATGGCTTGATGTTGGTGCATATACCTGTACTATCTGAAGTTGGTATCGCTGGGTTAGTTGAACAACGAGCCTCGCTGCTCGATCTGATGTACTTTCAACTTCCAGAAGACAGTCTTTAATTCTTTTGTTGATTAAGAAGCCAACACCACTTGTTCTTCCAGTTTCCGTTCCTCTATAATAAAACAAATGTCCACTTTTAAGTTCCACCAACTCTTCACCTTTTCTTCTAACTTCACTGAGTCCTACAATGTCCCATTTGATCTTGTCAAGTTCTTCTTCCAATTCCTGAAGTTTTGCTTCAGAAGCAAGGGATCGTCCATTATACGTTGCCAAGGTCAATAACAAACGGCAGCCTGGGCCATTCCAGTGATTCTTAGCACCCCCTGCTTTCATGCCACACTGACCGCTGCCTTGATCAGGAGCACTCCAGCACCTGGAGACTAGGGGCCATGGTTTCTGGTGTATTAGCATATTGGAGGAATTAGCCATAATTTCACCACGCTGGCTAGACGGGTTGGTGAATTAGCCCTCCCCTTCCGCCTTTCTATCCGTGCAGCAAATATTAATTTGCCACATAAATAGAAAGCTCAGCCTGCACCACTTGAAGGCGGGGTAGGACACTAGGTTACTGGCCTGGCCGGTTCCACACATCGTCACATACGTTCAGCGTGTGGGTCTCCTTCCAGTTAGATACCAGCAACCCTTTTGCAGGCCATATAATCATCATCATCAGAATCTTCATCATCATCATATTCAACCATTATCTATCCACTGCTGGATGATGGACAGCAGGACGGGAATTTATGTTTCAAACAATGAACATCTATGCAAACAATAAATCATGCATTAGTTTAATCTTATTGGCGTATGCGAGGAGAGTTGACGGTGGTCATAACCCCTATAATGATGTAATTTTGTATATCATCATCATCATCATATTCAACCATTATCTATCCACTGCTGGATGAAGGTCTCTCCAAATGCTTTCCACACAAGTCTATCCTGGGCCATTCGTTTCCACGTCACCCCAACCTGTTTTCTTATTTCATCCACCCATCTAGTTTGAGGACGTTTTCTAGGTCTTCGGTGGTCTCTTGGAATCCAGTTCAGAATTTCTGTTGTCCATCGTTGATCAGTTCTTCTTGCAATATGCCCAGCCCATCGCCATTTCAGCCCTTTTACTTTAACAATGATGTCCTCTACTCTAGTTTGCTCTCTCACCCAAGTGTTTCTTTTTCGATCTCTCCTAGTTATTCCAAGCATGCACCTCTCCATGCTCCTTTGCGTTGTCTGTAATCCTATTGTCTATTGCCCCGTTGTCTGTAGGCCTATATATATATATTTCCTCTGGGAAAACATATAGCCTACTCCTTGGAACAGATTTGCACACCTCTCATATCGAGTTAGGTATGTTTGTTTGATAAAACCTTTTCCAAATATCCAGAACAAATTTCATGTTTAACCTTTTGCAGTCCAGGCTATTTTTAACATTGACTATAGGAAACAACAGGTTACAGGGAATATGTTTTTAAGTATAAAATCACAATTTTTTAGGAAAAGACTTTTGTACTTTTGAACTTTTCCTGTATATATCATTTTTGGAAAAAAATATTTCGTTGACATCAACGCGACCCAAAGCAGAAGGCTTGAGAGATGGTCAAAATGCACAACTCATTTTTGCCATTTTTCAACTTCACAACTTATTCTGGTCGACGAGAGCTTACCATAACTAGTAAAATTTGACACTGGTCGGAATATACGAAATACAAATGAAGAAGGTAAAAACATATACCATCTGCAAAAATATTGGCAAATAGCGAATATTCGCAATAGGTAAATATTTTTGCAGATGGTAAATATCTTTTACCTTCTTCATTTGTATTTCGTATATTCCGACCAGTGTCAAATTTTACTAGTTAACTTATTTCCTGTGACCACAGATATTGTCCTTGAAATAAAAAGGCTTAGTTATTGAACAGATATGTAATAATGTTTGTTATAACAGTTTTTAATTAATAAAACCTGGTTCAGCGAAATATGCTTGGAACCATAGGGTATGGGGACAATAGATTTAAAAGTAATATATGTAATATCCCGCCAGCGGGTTAATATGGGAAATTAATGCATGTGGTATAATAAAAAGTATCTATAATATAAAACGTTAAATTAAAATGAAATCCTCTGTAGAATGAATGGCAGTTTTATAAATGCAAATACTTTCCATTATAAAGGGAAATTACATGAATATAATCATGTGTGGAAAAACATTGAAAATTTTCAACGATAAAAATCCATATTCTCAGAAAAAAATGTCCATAAACGCAATTGTTTCATTTCCCTAAGCTAAATTGTAGCGACGAGAAAATTTTTAAGAGGCTCAAAACTGTTAATACTACAAGAATATATATTTCAATATATAAATAATTCAATATATAATATTGCAAAATGGAATTTTAAGGAGCTTAAAAATTAGTGAAATGCGAATTTTTCCACAGACTGATTTTTTTTTAACTTCGCGCAAATTTCCTCATAGTTTCCTGAAGGTTTTATCAACATCAATATCCTCAAGGATTCGAAAAACTCCCCTTGCAGAAAAATCAGTGGAGGTTTCCTCTCTTCCTAAATAACTTCGCTTCGAATCATTTGAATCGTTTACATGCTGGAGTAGGCATGCTGTAGTTTCATGCTATAGACATACTGTAGTTTTATGCTGTAGACATGCTGTAGTTACATACTGTAGTTTTATGCTGTAGACATGCTGTAGTTACATACTGTAGTTTTATGCTGTAGACATGCTGTAGTTTTATGCTGTAGTTACATTCTGTAGACATGCTGTTGTTACATGCTGTCCTGTAGAAGGAAACAGTTTAAATAGAGTTGCCAAAAACAAGGGAATTATTGACATTTGTGTGCTTTTAGTTCGAATTTATGTTAAAGTCTCGTTTAAAGCTACATAAGCGACGTGTGATCCACGTAATATTTTCCATCTATTGATGAATTTTAAATACAATGCTCTAAATGATGCCATATTAAAAATTGCCTTAAAAAATTCCTTACAGAATTTTTGGTATTTGCCCGAAGAACTCATTTCCTTTTCTTTCTTTCTTTCTTTTTTTTCAGAGAAAACAGGAGTCAAGAAAACAGGAATTTCACAAATCGGCTTTAGCAAAACACTCATGGGAATTATTTCAAACGCAAGATCTTATTTTCCAATGCGCAGACTATTAAAAGTCAACTCAACATTTGATCTCAGCTCTTTCAAAGCATTTCATATTTTACCAAACATCAACGTTACAGCTAATAACTAATTTTTGACTAATCCTATCTCGCCCACTGAGAAAATCCTGTTGTTTTCTAACGGCAAGAGACGACACCACCAATACACTTAACTTCTCGTCGGTCCACTCAAGTTTCTAACCAACGTAATGGCAACACCGACCAACAACACGTTGATATAAACAGAAGACAGCATGTTCAGATCATGATAGCTACATGCGTGCTGTCATAATATCTATTAACAACGCTTCTTATAACGTTTTTGTAAATTAACCGCACCAATAATATTTGTGTAATTTTGCTTCTACCTCGTTTCTTATTTAATTTTATTTCACGTTTTCATTTGATAACTTATAACATTTATTAAAATGTTCGAATCGTGTTTTCAAAGAACTCTAAATGACGCCAAAGTACCAAAATAAAAAAAACAATATTTAAGTAATGATATGCTTCCTTTTTTCCAACGAACGAAATCGATAGCATCTAATATTCTTACCCAACTTTCAAATAATACTTACGCTTTTGTAAGTTGTGAATAAATTTTTCTGAAAAGCATTTCAATTTTTCGTTTTGTTTCGTTTTTTACAGTTTGCAGGTTGGTTTTAAACAAAATATTGGCGATTCTGTTGTTTCACACAAACACACGAAAAACACGATTGTTTTCTTCTAAACCCACTTGTTGAATTTCCAGACAGACTTCAACTTTAGACAACTAATAAAAGAAAAGTTCGGCCTTTCGTTCCAAGATTGAAGCGTCCTTTCTTTTCCCATTGGGCAACATATTATTTGAAATATATACTAAATATTGATTTCCAACAATGGTAACCATTTGCAAAATTTCTCGGTATGGCGTAAGGATTAAGAAAATATGCAGCTATTGCGGTGTTTTTATAACACCCTGCATATAGGAACCCTGCCTACAGTGCCCACAGTACACCCTGCTTACTGTGTAACCTAGTAAAGTGACAACCATGGTATATAAACCACCTGAATTAAGTAACCACTTTTTATAAGAGAGAACTGGTAGGAATTTAGTCATAACTATACCAAAGTCGGTCGTGTATAGTATATATATATTCAGGGTGTCTCAACACCAGGTTTACACATTTCTACGAGGGGTAGAGTACGCCTAGATGGCTCGGAATCACGAGGCAATGCTGGTCGCAAACCACTCACAGCGCTAGTTCTAAAACCGTCCAGCATGCACAAATAGTGACAACCAGTGCATGAGAAGCGCAAAATGCGATGTCCTAATCATCTATGCACGTGAGCAGCTAAGCTGAGTTTTATCTGGCGCTTTTCACGCACTGGTTGTAAATATTTGTGCATGCTGGACGGTTTTAGAACTAGCGCTGTGAGTGGTTTGCGACCATCATTGCTATGTGATTCCGAGTCGTCTAGGTGTACCCTACCCCTCCTAGAAGTTCGTGAACCTGGTTCTGAGACACCCTGTATATATATACACATGCACTAATCGCTCCCATTAATGATATACAAATGAAGGATAAGAAAGAGTATTAAAACGATAAAGGTGTTCACCAGAATTCTTGTAATTCTAAGAAGCACTTGCCAAAATCGCAAAATACTGTCATCAAATGTATAGTCGCAAATTAAAACGAAGTTATCGATAGAGAGAGAGAGAATGTGAGAGAGAAAGAAAGAGAGAGAGCTGTACCGATTTTCACCAAAATCCTCTTTGGCGTATTAAAATTTCTTAAATGAAATGGCACATATGCCAGTGGCACTTAATGATCTGCTCCAGCATTTTGGCTGACTTTAGAGACGCAAACTTCTGAAAACCCTAAAAGATAAAATTGCACACAAGGATTTAGATTATAAAAAATAAATTTTGAAGTGGATATTTAATTTAGAAACAATACACCACTTAACAATTTAATTTATTTTTAATTCTCTGTAGGAAAGGGGCTTTTAAATAAACTTCCGTGCAGAAAAGTTAATGGCGAAATAGAACATTAAGAGGCATATGGACAGATAAACAAATACACAAACAAATAATCAAACGCTCATGCAAACGAATAGCCGAATCAATAACGATTATATTTAAAAAAAATGTTAAATTGTCGAGTTCGTTTCATTGGTATAACCAGAGGATGTTAGGGGGCTCATCCAACCCTTAGAAAATTAAAATTGCAAATAAATTCTATATGCCCAGAATTGTGGTTGAGGTTATGCCCACCTCGACTAAACCAGGATACTAGTTGCGTTAGTGGTTAATTTATATTCGAAATTTGAATCTAATTAGATTTTTGGATCAATCCTGGATAAGCGTTCATTTCTAGATGCGTATGTCCATTATAATATCGTGCAAAACCATCATCCCAGCTTCCTCGAATGTATTACTGAAACTGGCAAACTAAATTTCAATTTCTATCTCAAAATTTTATTTGAAATTAAATTCTCCTCTTTCTCTAAATAATAGAATTGAGAAAGTGACCAGCAATAAATCAAATTTTGAGATTTACCGATACAAGGGACAAATTCCTCTATGAATAATATAACCATCGAGATATTCCTTATCAATGCTACTGCCTTGGAAATTATACATAGCAACGATAAGATTTATCTTACACGAGTAAAAAAGGAAGCATTAGGCTAGCAACAAAATCGTATATTACAACATTCCTTTCAAACCAATAGCTTTTCGATGATAACGCCATGTTACGACCCCTAAACTTACGACGGGATTGCAGTCAAGTAATACATCTCGTAAAAACGGAAGAATTTTTGAAAGAAGATTACTGTAGCGGAAGATTCTAGGTCATTGATCGTTGAATTGTCGATCTTTCGCCTAACATCTTGTTGATCCCTCCTTTTTTAGGAGAAAGCAGAAAGCACCAAAAGCCAAACAATTTCTCTACTTTCGCACAATCCGCTACTATATACAGTTATAAAGAATAAAATACCAAGAAAAGAATGTACTCTGGAATAGCTGCACTATTTTTTAACTGTATTTTCTTCCTCCTTGTCATGAACTTAATGTCTGGATTTTATTTTTCTAATTCTCTTAGTTTATGTCCTCTATTTACTTTTAAAAGAAAGGCACTCATTTTTGTATCATTGCTGAAAACTGAAAAGAAAAAGCTTCTTGGCAAAGATGTTGAACGCTTAGTACTTTCAATAGTAACTCCAGTTTTTATTTGCTTTCGAGAAAAGCGAGACAATAAAACATTCGAGCCATAATCCTATAATCTAACCATAATCTGGTATCTAGCCATCTAATCCAAAAGATGCTAACATATTTTAAATTTTGAAACCTATTTAATTCTCTAAAGTGAAGATCAAAATTAAGAATTTAAGTTTTTACTTTTTATGTAACTGAAAATTTAATTCAATTGTAATTGGGTTTTTGCTTTTTAGCGCCTGAAGCATGACTGAATATACACTCTATAACAAAAAAATCGATGCACCAAGAAGGAGTTGTCCGATTGTAATGAAATTTCGTATGCAAAGACATTTTGACCGAACATGCAAATGATTAAAATTTGGTGTCCAATGAATGAATAGCGGGAACTCCAGCGCATCGGAACTGCGCATTCAGCAGGTGTATATAAGGAGCGATTCTCAATATGTGGTCAAAATTTCTGTTGCATTTTGACTGCGGATATCTTACGTCGACTGTAACAATGCCTCGCCGAAAGATTCGTGCTCATTACGAGCATATGTCAGAGTTTGAAAGAGGTCGTGCTATCGGATTGAAAGAGGCTGGTTGGACGAATCTAAGATTCACTGGACATGTGGGTCGAAGCGATGCGGCGATTGGACGGTGCTGGCAAGAGTGGGTCAACAACGGCAGATGTCAGCGTCGGGACGGCAGCGGTCGACCTAGGGCCACAACAGAACGGGAAGACAGAGCGATTGTCAGAGCAGCTGTCACAGCACCGGATTCGTCGTTATCAACTATCCAACGTGTGGCCCGCACACATGTGTCCAACATGACCCTCTGCAGACGACTGAGAGAGCGGAATTTACGCTCGCGCTGACCGTTACGCCGCTTACCTCTCACGCCTTTACACCGTCAAGTCCGATTACAGTGGTGCCGGGCTCGATCAACTTGGAACTGCGCTGACTGGGGACGTATAGTCTTAAGTGACGACAACCGCAGACGTCCAGGGCAGCGTGGGGATCCTGCCCTTACTATCGCACGCCACACATGCCCACAACAGGGCGTTATGGTCTGGGGTGCCATCTCCTTTGATAGCCAGACAGTTACAGGTGACTTAATGCAGCCTTCCAACATGGAACTGTTTCCTCCCACTTTCCTCAAACCATTTATTTTTGTTAAAATATTATAAATATTTCCGGAAAAAAAAGGTAGGATCTGTAAATGCATATGTAAGACAAATATACATATAATTAATATAAGGGTTTAGTTATAATAATTTTAATCAATACCAGGATCATTCAAAGGAGCTTAGAATAAAGCATGAAATGTTATATAAAATTGGACGGACAGTCGAGTTTGTTGAATCATGGCTAAGCATAATAAAATTTTATATATACAGAGTGATTCAGCTAAACGTACAAATGAATGGGAGGGGGACAGAGACAAATTGAAATTATATAGAATTGCAGGGTAAGGAACGCTATCTTCGTGAACTGGATGGCATTGTTCAGCCACGAGACTGCTCATACGTTTTCCTCAAAATACCGTCATTTGTAAAAACCCTGCAATGCTGAAGAATAGATGAGTTCCCGAACGTGAAAATGGCTGACATGCAGCTCAAATACGGAGCAGCGGCTGCAGCAGCCGAGACACTGCGCGATGTACCAGGAACAGTACCATGAGACGAATGCCAAACCACCAAGAGTTTGTACGACTTCATCAGAGGTTATGTGTCACTGTTTCTTTGCAGAGGGCTGCACAGTGTCAGGAAATATGGACATCGATTGACATTAGTAGATCGGACCTCTTGGTCCTGTCCATTGGCCTGCAAGATCGCCGGACTTAGCATACCTTGATTACTTCTTCTACTGTTACATAAAAAGACTGGTGTACGACATTCCCGGTGAAGGTGATGAGGACCTTATAGCACTCATCACTGCAGCGACTTTGGAAGTTTGAAGACACGCGAAGAATTTTCTAAATTTTGCTTGATTCCTTGCGCTGATGATGTCAGACGTATGTTACGGCTCATGGTCGCAACTCTAAACTCCTTTTGTAACCTCAACGCATTTCGCAAATGTCTTGTATGTAATAAAGAATATTTTTCTTTTATTTGTTGGTCTTCCATTTGTCATCCCCTCTTTACACTATTACATGAAGATGGCGTTTCCAACCCAAAGGCGGATCCAGGATGTTATTACGAGGGGGGGGGCTGTTCCTCGGGCCCCCTCACAGTAAAAGTTTATTTTTGGGCTGTTAAATAGTTTAGGTAAATGTTGTTATATTACTAGCCTTCCTTTATATTCACCAAAATATTTAATTTACGACAATGAATTAAAGATGGTCTTTTCTTTAATTAAACTATATGGTTTAGGGTAGATTATAGTCAAGTATGACAGAAGGATAACCTAGTAAAGGAGACATATACAATAACCAAAAACGATAATTTACAATGTAATTAATAGAACAAGTTTAAATTTAAACTACAAAAACATCGTAATTATTTTACTTTTTTTATAACAAGCAACTTTTTAAAAAATTTGAAGTTTATAGTGCAAAGTCGAGCCATCTTGGTTTCTTTGAAAATTTGTCAATCACTTTATTTACATCAATATGAATGTCTCTGTGGGTGTGTATTAAAAGTCTCTTCTGTCATCCGCGTTCGAAGCCAAGTTTGAAGGCGCTTCAACGATAAAAAACTACGTTCTGCTGAAGTAACCCTTACTGAAAACGTAGTTTGAAGGGCGAGAAGCTTGTAGATTCGTGGAAAAACGTCTGGATCGCATTTCTCCAAGACTTAGAGACTTTGGACACCAGTGTAAGACTTTTATTTATTACAGTTGTAACAAACAATACATAAAATATTCTTCATCGTCTTTATTTTTTTCCTATTTAACCATGACGGAAGGGTGATCACCCCCTCAGCCCCTCGCCGGATCCGCCCTTGTTCCAACCTTGGATTTCTGTATGATGCCGATTTGTCTTTGTGCAACTTAACTCTCTCAAAAGGTTTTACACACTTAACTGAATCACCCTGTATGTACGAAATAGGTTATAACACCCCAAGTTATAACTATACATGTGCTATCACTTAAAAATTCTGAAGTTCCTTTTCGAGTCAGCTTATTTATCGGTTATGATGTTGAAATTCTAATAGTCCCTTAAATGCTTTTATATCCGAATATACATGTAGTAATTTCTCACGATAACGTCTAACCGTAATTTGAAGTTCCGGCAAATATATTACAGAATATAATGTAATTAAACTCTCTCTCCCTCTCTCTCTCTCTCTCTCTCTCTCTTCAAAATTTTCTTCTAATTAACAACTTTTTCCGCTTAACAACCATATTTTGTGGTCCCATCAAATGCTTCATAACGTTACTGTATTACTAAAGAACGGCGCCATTTTTTTACGGATGTTTAGCCTTGATTTTCTTTTCTTCTCCATTCCCACTTCCTGTCATTGAATACAAGTACACCAAGTGACTCTGAACTGATAAGGTTCCTTTGCATATAAAGATAAGGGATCCTGTTAGTAACTTTAGTTAAGAAATGGCCACAATAAGAAAGCTAAGAAAACGTCTTACACTTCAGAATTAAGCAAATACGATTAAAGAATTGAAAAATAAACTAGACTTGACTAAATAATTTCATCTGTCAAAGTCTACCTATAAAAGAATTTTAGTAACTCACGAAAAGATATTAGAGGCGGCACAAAAATGAGGATCGTCATCGAATAAGCGTCTGAAATCCATTATTCTAAAAGATAATAATTTAATCTCTTCTACAATGGTCTAACGAAACAAAAGTATCCATCGTTTCAGTTTCTTGTGTATTGCTGAATGAAAAAGCCCAACATCTAACAATTAAATTTGCAAAAATTTACATGCAAGTCATATGTGTCTATCTCATCCGCATAATCTACTGTATTATTATTATATTTAATGTAACCTTATTTAATTGGAAGATGTAATTCAAATAATAATAATAATAACAATTTCTAAACATGTCAATACATTTACCAATTGCACTGATATTCTTAAATCAGCGATGGTAAAAGGGAATCAAATAAACCGTTAAAATCAGTCCTTCTTAATATCACTCCGATTCAATATATATGTTACGGTAAATGTAATAAACTGATGATTATGTATAATTACCGGTTATTATATATAATCATCACTGAATTTGATAAATGTAATAGGCCCTGCGGTGGCGCAGTGTGGTAACGCGTTCTCCTATTGCGCGGCTAATCCGGGTTCGACTCCCAGCAGTGCAAAAAGAACGCTTACTCAGAGATCTCATAAAGATCGCACTGCTCACTGTAGTCCGGGGTTTGGTTCCCTAGGCCTTAAGAGGTTCGGATTCCTCGGAAAACAGTAGGTCCCGGCGCAGCATGACCACTGTAGTCTTTGAGCCGTAAAACCAAAAAGAAAGAAATGTGATAAATTATTGAATATTTATGAAATTAACCGGTGAGTTTACATAATTCCCAACTCATAATGGCGAATGTGATAAAGATCTTGACTGATTAAGTCAGTAGAATACAGCACAGTTTTTTGACCCCCCCCCCTCAGACCTCCCCCTTTTCAACGCTTCGCAACTCATGTCCTTTCGATCACATTCGATGTGCACTGCCTGAATCAGCATCTGTTGAATCAATATATAGTGAATTAGTATCTTCATGCACAGTGTATTTGATAAATTATTGTTAACTGCATATTTCCAAAAAAACGACTCGGAACATTTTCTTTGCCTGTAATTGTTGACCTAGCAGTGGTTTACGTCACGATAGAAGCAAAGCAGTTACACAAACTAGACAAATTTTTGAAAAGTTATGGACTTTTATCACACTCGCCATTATGAGTTGGAGATTTTATAACCTAACCGGTAAATTTGACAAATAGTCAATAATTTATCACATATACTAAGTTTAGTGGTGATTATGAACAATCACCGGTAACTATATATAATCACCCAATTAATCACATTTACCGTAACATATACAATTCCAAAATCGGTTCTAACATATATAACCATACAACTTATGACAAGTTAAATAAACTTATATTATTATTACAATTACGCGTATATCTTACTTTTATGGATGTTTGGGAAAATTTAACTATTAATTCTGTAAATATCCATGATACCTGTTCAGTTTTCAGTTAAATATGTGGCTATCACATAAAAAGAAATCGGTCCTTATTTTATCACAATTAATATTCGTGATGTCAGCATGAGAAAATAATGTTTGACTACCTATCTTTTAATGGGATTTTCGCATGAATGCATTTTCATCCAGCTGGACATTGATTCCACAAAATCGTAGGAGGGTCATCAGAAACTCATTGCAAACTGGACAGCATGACGTTCAGGAGTTATCAGAGGAAACAAGGCACTGACGTCGATTGGAAAATGTTGACTTACATACCAACACATGAATAATTCGGGCCAAATTAGGGAAATTTGGAAGGTGTACATGTAAAGTACAAGAAACGGTTAAACACAGTTTCTAAGACATTTTTTCTGTATTATTCAAATTTTACGATACGTGTTTCCTAAAGGAATATTTAAGGTAATCTTGAGCGTATACTCGTCATAAAAAAATAGATGTTTGAGACGAAATAATACTTGGTTTGGACATAGTAATGGACATACTTTCTAAGAAAGTAGGGGATTCCGGATCAAGCACTAATTCCTTATTAATGAACATGTCCGCAATCGGCAGTTTGCTCCTACTGTATTCTCAATGGGTAATATAGAAGAATTTTGTATGAAATGCATATTATAAATAATAGAAACGGAATGGATAATAAAGAAGAATCTTTGTGAATCGTAACTGAAAAGAAAAAGTGACAGATATTAAACGATGAAAAACAAAATCCATATAAGGATAAGACTTTTTCTCCATATCTGTGAGAGACAATGGCAATAAATTGATTCAATATTTTTTGCAATGATTCAAAATGGAATTAAATTTCAACGTTTATATGAAAAATATAGAAACAATAAAACCAATTACTATCGAGAAATTATAGATAGTTAACTAATGACCGTGGTTAGGTATGATATTTATATAAATCGAACACTACGCAGATTAAATCAAACAACAATGTCAATCAATCAACGTTTATTGGCGTAGTGATACCAACGCCGATGGTATGGCGTGATTAGATGGTGAAACGTTCGAAAGAAAATAAATATTTCTGCCTTCGGTGGGACCTGAACCCACGACCTTCCACTTGCCGGGCGGAGGCTCTACCCACTGAGCTACGAAGGACATCTATTCTCTTACGAGCGTATAGTGGTGGCGGCATAGAACGGAATAGAACGGCAAGTGGAAGGTTGTAGGTTCATATCCCACCGAACGCAGAAATATTTATTTTCTTTCGAACGTTTCACCATCTAATCACGCCATACCATCGGCGCTGGTATCACTACGCCAATAAACGTTGATTTATATTGTTGTTTGATTTAATCTGCGTAGTGTTCGATTTATATAAATACATATGCTGCAACGGGCATTTCGATCAATTTAATACCAGTCTCTTTGCAATTTGGTTTAAATAGTAGTCCATGTACTACACCATTCTGCGAAATAACTGGCAACAGTAAATAGTCTTTATATACGTTCGTAAAGAGATTATATATTGTCCTTCGTAGCTCAGTGGGTAGAGCCTCCGCCCGGCAAGTGGAAGGTCGTGGGTTCAGGTCCCACCGAAGGCAGAAATATTTATTTTCTTTCGAACGTTTCACCATCCGATCACGCCATAACATCGGTGCTGGTATCACTACGCCAATAAACGTTGATTGATATTGTTGTTTGATGATATTGTTTGTTTATTATTTATTGATGATTACTACATGAAGTCTCTGGTTATCCTATTTTTAGGATCAATTGCCGAAAATTCTTGTTATCCACTTTAAAAATCATCGTTTGAAAATCAAGCTCTTTCCAAGTCGATAAACAGTAGTTGAATATGTGAATCAAGTAGCTTTATTATTATAATATAGCAGGTAACCAAAAATTTCTGTCGCCTTTCGGTTGTGATCGCTGCGGCAATGCATTTTAACGCAATTGGATTTATACAGTTCATGTTTTTATGTGCATTGCAAAATTCGAAGGTAAGTCTTATATTCAGGAAAATTTAACAGCATTTTATCCGGTTTTAGATTAATTGGAACTGTCTGCTGAACCCTATTGCTATTAGATCGTGTTTATTTTATGAATACAAACATGGCAAATTGTACCTCATAAAAGTGGTACAAGAAAAATTCTGGCGAATAATTGCAGAAGGATACACTATGTTCCGAAAGACTTCTACCATCATAAAAAAGGAATCAATTTTGGATTTATTTTTAACTTGTAATAAAACTAGAATCTAATACTCCAGCAACAAGAAGGGAGACATATCATTGGTTGCATTTTAAGATCTAATCCCTATTCTGCAAAGGTTCCACTCCATGTTAAGTAGCTCATGTTTTGTGTACGCACGGTGAACTTCAGCTGGTATTGACTACTGCAAGTTTCTTCCAGAATGGCCAAATAGTTACAACTGAGTTTCATACTAATCAATGTGAACATATTCAGGATGCATTAATCCAGAAACAGCCGGCGCAGTTGAACAGAAAAAAATAAATTTCTTGTACGATAACGTCCAACTACACACAGCAAAAGTTACCCACAGTATGATAAGAGCTTAAGAATAGAAATTATTGCCTCACCCACCTTATTCCCCTGATATTTCCCCAAATTCATTCTTACTCTGCACTAGCACATACAAAGGTAGTAGCTTAAAAATGAAGCAAAGATCAAATCGGAGATGGCCAGGTTTCTTTAATCTAAAGACAAGGCATTTTACAGATGCCGTATATATAAGCTGGTGTTAAATTGCTATTTACTTGGTAAAAATTATTAAATATGATACTGCATATTTTGACGATTAGGTAAAATCAGTTTCGGAATAATTTTTTAGTTTTTTAATTTTCCTACAAAAAAAGCGACCGAACTTTTTAGGTCACCTGATACCATAAACAATGTAATTTATAACATTTCTAATTTGATTTTCAAAAATATCATCATATCAATTTCCCTAAGAGTTCTAATGGTAAAAGTTAGGTTTTTCCAAACTCTGGCATATATCATTAAAATCGTTCTATTATTTATACGTTAATGTTCTTCCATACCGGATATATTAAATTTTCAGACTATTTGCAATTCATCTCACATAAAATTATACTTTAAACACATTATCGGATAGCCTGCTCAGTTTCCAAATTATAAGCAAAATATTTTTATCCTTTGTTCGCCATATTTATAAAACATTCAGTTTTTGTATTATATATACATTTTTCTTCCTTTCTTTACCTCAAAAGACTTTTCTTTCTTCGAAAGATATCAGAAATTCAGGAAAGTTTTTAAAGAATGAAGATATTTCATGAATATGGTTAAAGATTTCAACGGAAATTTTGGTTGAATGATGCATTTTTTCTTGAAAATAATGTCTGTGAAAAACGTGAGATAATTTTTTTAGAGAATTGATTTAATTTTAGATATTATTATCCTTCACAGATATATACTTTAAGACAAAAGTTTGTCAATTTTTGAAGAAACAGACTGAGTGATTAAAAAAATTAAATATTTAAACAACCATACACTGTACAAAAAGAATATTTTTTAATAATTTGCAACGTTTTGGCTACATAATCTTTCTGTAGTTTCAAACCTGCATGGAATTTTAATGCTAATAAAAAAGGAAATGTACACAATCCTCGAGACAAAAATATGGACATTTTCTTGCTAGTACTTGGTCTAATCACCCTTGGCTGTGATAACTGCCTAGATTCTACGAGATATGGACTCCACTAATTGCTGACAATCATCACCTGCGATTGCACACCAAATATCATGAATTGTTTTCCTTAAATCATCCCTTGCAACTGATTTCACTTTAGCAATAGCCCTTTTCATTTTTTTCCAAATGGATTAAGATCAATTGCCTTGCCACTTTAGAATAGTGATATCATGTTCCTGCAACCATGCAACAGTATTCTTGATTGTATGACATGGTGCTTCATTCTGTCGTCAAGTGTACTTGCCATGTGGAAAATAATAATTTGCACTTGGAATGAGGTGATCTGCCAAAATTTCAACATAATGGGAACTGTTTACATTCCTATTGAGGAAGCAAAGACTTTCAACACCATAAGCACACATGGAACCATATACCATCACACTTGAAAGAAATTTGACCTGACTTGAAACACAGGATGAATGGAATTTCTCTTCCTTACGAAGCACTACTTTTTGTTTACCATCATTAAACAGACAAAATCTGCTTTCGTCTCTGAAAATAAACCTTTTTCCCATCTTCTGTGCTCCAAGTTTCATGTTCTTTATTAACGATTAGTTATTTCCACTGTTCACTGTTCTCACAATTTCACTATTATCAAGTGGCCAGGCAATGGTCCTGACCTCCTTAATCCAATTGAAAACATTTGGGAAAAAGTGAAAAGGGCTATTACTAAAGTGAAATCAGCTACAATAGATGATTTAAGGAAAACAATTCATGATGTTTGGTGTGCAATCACAGGTGGTGATTGTTAGCAATTAGTGGAGTCCATGCCTCGTAGAATCCAAGCAGTTATCATAGCCAAGGGTGGTTAGACCAAATACCAGCATGAAAATTTCCATATTTTTGTCTTGATATTTAGAATTTCCATATTTTTGTCTCGAGTAGTGTGTACATTTCCTTTTTTATTAGCATTAAAATTTCATGCATTTTTGAAACTACAGAAAGGTTATGTAGCCAAAACATTGCAAGTTAATAAAAAAAAAATTCTTTTTGTAAAGTGTATGGTTGTTTAAATACTATCTAATTTTTTTTAATCACTCAGTCTGTTTTTTCACAAATTGCCAAACTTTTGTCTCGAAGTGTATAACAATTTCCATGATGCCAAAGCATCTTCCATCAGGTTACTCATTAGTGTTCAAAATTATGTTTTGTTGATAATTGTACAGCATAAGAAAACAAGCACAAATGCTTTTTTTATTCGAAACTGCAAATTGCAACCAATTTGAAGACATTAATTCATTTGCTGTAAGAGCTGCACAAGGTTTCACAAAGGATAAAGGACTATGTAATATCGAGATCACACATTATCAAATTTAAGTTTAAACGAAACATGTGAATATGAATTCTGAAAGTTTTCGTGATTTGTAATAAACTTTTCTTTTATACAATAATTTCTGCCCCCCACGTATAGATTATAGCTCAAACTAGAGCTTTATTCGTTTTGGAGAAAAAGAGACGCTTTCCCCATCCTGGATTCGAACCAGGGTCCCTCCGTTTAGCCCGGAGTGTCTTGGACCGCTAGACGAATGAGGACAGGAAACAACGCTCTCTTTCTCCGTATGTAAAGATGTTAAGGTATTATTACCCTCCGCAGGGATAACACAATTGCCAAATATGGTCAACACAAGAAAGCCTCCGGGGCGAGATTTTTGTGAGTTTTCGTGGGGGAAATTTATTATACAATAATTTTTGCCACCCACGTATAGCTTATAGCAAACTTTTCTTTGCACAAAAGGCTTGTAGCGTACGATTGTTGTTAATGTTGTTAATCGTATCTTAATCGTATCGTGTATCCCGCAATGGCGCTGGGGAGCGAGAAGTAATTGTGAAATGTTGCACATGTGTATTGCATCAGCGCGTTTTGTTAAAAAGTTAGCGACGCAGTGTTTGAGTACCTTTTTTTTACGATTTGATTTCTTTCGCAATATTAACTAGCTCGAGTGTTATATTAGTCAAAGATTCTGTGATATTTATTTGAGAAGATTTTTTTAATTATGTTTAATAAATCAAGTTTATCGTTTAAAGCAGTAGTTATTTGCCGAACGTCTACTCGATATTATTTTCAAGTATGCAGCTTTAATGACCCAGCATTGTGATACCAGCGATAATTTAAATGGAGTTAGATACGAGTAATAACCGTGATTCTTTAAAGTCGTAGCATAGTTAAGATTTGTAAAAAAACGGGAATTTTGGACACATTGGAAACTTTGATGGGAAGAAACCAAGATAGCTAGAATAAAGGAGGTAGTCCCGTCCTTACCTTTCTTCCTATTGGTCGATTGGACACAATCAACCAATAGGAAGAAAGGTGTGGACGGGACATACGTCCTTTATTCTAGCTATCTTGGTTTCTATGCCCAAAGTTTCCAATGTGCCCAAAACATCCGGGTTTCTTACATCTCTAAGCGTAGTGGGCGGTAGCCGATATTTATTACGACACTGCTGTATGCATTTATTTTAATGCAGTATTTATACTGATGTATGCCTCAGCAACTAGGACTTCATTATATTGATATAGGTACTCGTATAGAACACAACCTACTGGCTCGTGTGCTTGATACAAACAAGCACTAGAATCTAGAAGCATACTACCAAATTGAAAGTTGTTTTAGTTTTTATAAATGAAACATCGTTTATCAAAACATTCTTTCATTAACTCTAGAACAAAAGTTTTCACGAGCAAACATTACTTTTCTTAATTCATTTGTTTAACATTTTTTAAATGTTTTCTAAACTGGGAGTTTTTGAAAAACGCAAAAATATTCAAAAAATGAACGACTGATTTTATGGGATTAGTTTGGAGTTTCTGCATTTTTATAATCGCCATGTTCATTTCGTTGTTAGCAGAAATTTTATTCATTTAGTTACCTTTCAATTTCAACAAAATAATTGGGGTATTTGATGTCGTTAAAGAGAGAAAGGCTCCATTTCTTTTCGACTTATTTCTTTTGTTTAAATGAATCTCCTGCATATATAAGGTCCCATAAAAACACGGTCCTCCGGGGACTCGGCCCGGGGCCCTCAAATTTTGTGTTTTTGACAACTGAATGGCAAGTTTAAAATGTCAGTTTGAAACCTAGATTTATTTAGTTATAATTTAGAATTAGTAATTGATTAATATTCAATTTTTTTATTAATTTTCACTTAGGCATCATTGAAAGTAGTTTTAAACTATTGATTCTGCAGATAATATATGCAATAAGAGTTTGCGTTTGTTACTTACTTATTGAAATTTTTTGCTGTGAGCGCGTGGGGAGGGCCCTGGGTGAAAATTAGGCCCTGGTCCCCACTTTGTTTTGATTGGGTTTGTTTGCTTGTTTAGGTGTTTTATGGCGCAAGAGCATCTGAGCTATACTGCGCTAAATTTTGATTTGGCCTTGTGCATATGCCATAACTTTCATACATTATACGTGGAGTGAGTTTTTTTCAGAGTTTTCTAATTATTTTATTTTTTTGCAGCAAATGCAAAAATATTAGTTTTATTTTTATATTTTTTAAATATGTAATTTAGAATTCAAAATACAACTAATTCGAAGTTTTACTTCATCCAATCAACATGTTTTATATTGACATATTGAAAATTAGTTTGATACATTATACACTGTGTGGTCAATCTGTTATATGCACCTCACCTTCCCCTCATTGATAAATAAACTGAGATCAATTCAGAAGAAGGTTCGCAAAAGACGAACCGAAACGTCAAGTTTTTTGAGTAATTAAACTCTGTTTATATTTTTTACACAGTCGTCACTCGAAAATCAGTTTTTTACAATTTTTTACAAAAATAATTATATTTGGCATTTGAAATTATTATTGGTAAAATCCTATGTACAAAATAAATTGTTATTGCTGGTGAAGTGTTTTTTAATTAGTTTGATATTTTCTGAGCAAAATGAAGCCAAAAACCACTGTGGTTTTTAGAAATTTGACGAATTTGAACGTCCTAACTCCCCTCAATATTTTTATAAGAGATATAATATTACAAGTTGAATTTGCAGAATCTTAGTAAATTAGTTGTGAAATGTATTTTAGCATATCCACCTAATGTTGTTTGCTACGTCTTGTGATGTTAGATGAGGGCGAATTTGAATCGCTCTGGGGGTTTCTTGGGGCATGTGATTTACCTTAATAGTGATTGGTGTCAAGGGGAGGTGAAATAGGTAGTCTCATCTGCGGAAAATGACGATTTTCCCTCTGATTTATATATATATGCCGTTTATTATGTTTAACAAGGGAATCCTTTTCGCTGTTAATTGCACTTGGAAATGAGACAGCTGGGAATTGATAGTGTTTGATTTCCTTATCAAAAATATGGAATAATTGTTCTGATACCATTTTATGACAATTTTTATTAATACAGTCGAACTTCGTTAAGACAAACACGCTTAAGACGAATTACTTTTAATACGAACCGTTTTCTGAAGTCCCGTCAGATTGTATAGCATACTATGCTTTCTGGAAAAGGCGAATTACTGTTAATGAAAACAGATTTTCTGTTCCCCTTGGTGTTCGTCTTAACGAGGTTCTACTATATTCAAATTCGTAAAAATATGCAATAAAAAAATTTGTAAAAATATGTAAAAATTAAAAATTCGTAAAAATACGTAAGGTCTGACATTTTTTAATCTCACTGTATATGAATAAAAACACTTTTCAATTCGATAAGAATATGGGGAATTTTCGTATGTACCAGATAAAATAAATAAATTATGTGTCAAGTAATTCGAAACATGTAAAAAGTTCGTATAAAAAGTAATTATTCATGGTGGAAATTTGGCACATTTGGCTCCGATTTAAATGAGTTTTCCAGATTATTGTCAAGTACTCATTCCATTATGGTAACCCTTCAGTTTTTTTTTTACATTTTCTTTTCAAAATATCATCACATAGGGGAAAAGAGACACATGAATATAGAGGCATGCGTGTATAAGTATCAATAAATGAAATCCATGAACATATGAGTATTCATTTATGAGTACGAATAAATGAAACATATGAATATATGAGTATCCATTTATGGGTATCAATAAATGAAATATATGAATATGTAAGTACACATACAGGATGCGTCATAAATTCCTGTAAACTTCAAAAATTCATAATAAAAGAAGTAATGCTCGGAAAAAATTTCGGTTTGGCCGAATATGATCAGAGGGACATTGGATTATTTTTCCATGTATAAAAAAAATGATTTCAAAAGTAACTGAAAGAGGGCGCTCATACGTCATACTGAGACGTTTTATGCAAATCAGGCTATCAATAAAACACCTGGCTGGAAAGGGATTCGTGCATTCGATGCCAACAGCATGCTATCATTACCAGATCGAGTGTTGGTGGTTAAACTTTTCTACAAGAATGGTAAATCTGTTACATTGCGAAAGTTTCGCACGGAGAACAGACTGAAGGCGCAAAAAAGCCCTATTTCATTGAATGGGATACTGAATTTTCCTCTCTAATTTAAATTTACAAGTATTTCACTCACGAACTCAATAACTGCGATAAGATAACTGCGTGATCTGTATTGAACTTATTTCAGTCTTTGGTATATCTATTGTGATTAATACAATTACTGCATTTAAGTTGTTTTGGACTTTTGCAGTCCTTCGAAGAGTGTGCACCAGAGCAAAGAGGACAAATGGTTTCGGCTTCACAATTTTTAGTATGATAATTATATTTGTTACATTTGTAACATCTCAAAATTGTTATGTAATCTGCGCAATTACAAATACTCCATTTTAATTTCAGTTTTACTCCGCTTTCTAGTAGCTTTTTTGTCAAAACTGGGGTGACTTCAATAATTAAATTTCTTCTATTGCTACTCTTCCCAGTAAACATGAATTTCGCTTCAATTTCATCATCAATTTTGAATTTTGATTACCTCAGTTGCGTTGTTAATATTAATATCTTCTGGAATATTATGAACAATTACTCGGGGCAGCAATTTTTTGCCTTCGCTTATGCTTAATACTTGGCTGCATTTTTCATTAACCACTTGGTGTGTGTGTGTGTTTACAAAAACCTCAGATATTTTCCAAAAAAATAACAGATTTAAATTTTATTTTCTGCATAGTATAAACATACGAATACACGACGACGATTTTATATGAGGTATAAAAATAAGCTTATATTGAAACAAATCACTTCGCGATGTACTGCGTCAGGACTGGATGTCATAAGCACAAAAAAGCAGATGTCTAGAACTTGCTTTTTGAGGGACCCGGTGTGGTAATCTCGGAACGCCACATCAAATTCGTTGAGAATAAGTAATGTGGAAACTGTATTGCGTATTTATTTGCCTTTATTTCAAATGAAAATAGAAAAAGATCAATTTCAGTATTTCGACAAGTAAAAAATCAATTACCAAATTCCGCAAGTCTGTCAAAATTAAGTTATCCAGCTGTATTGTGCACCATCCTAGTATTTCTTCTGCTCAAACAAGCACTGTCCGCCAGAAACTGTGTTTTGGCAATTCCAGTTTTTTGTGCGTTGTCATCATTAACTAGTGTCGTATTGCGGAGTTACATGGGACCGGTTTATGATTATAGTGATGATGTACGTTAAAGGCATAAATTTAGATTTTACCACAACTACAACATAATAACCAAATGTCATACATGGCAGACAAAACGTTAATTGTAGTGCCGATTTAAAAACACCAAGAATTTATCCGTTTAATTAATTCTTTCTATTAACATCATCGTAATAACACTAGCGTAATAATACTAGCATTTTTGCTTTAAGTTAACAACGTTAATCGTCGGAAAGCATCGGGGACGTAGGGGAACCAGAATGCTCTTTTTAAGGTCCCTCTGCTCCATTCTATTCCTCATCCAACTGCCAACCATGCTATAAAGGACAGAATGCTCCGGCACTGCTTAATTTGCGACCACAACCATGGATGGCATGACCAGAACGACTCAAATCTGCAAATTAAATTTAGTAAGAATCGAAGATTAAGATAGGGACGACTGTCTTAACCGAAAGTGGATGAGAAAGAGAAAGAGAGAGTTGATATCTTTGTTGATATTAACTGCTAACTGTTTATGAGTTGCAGATTTAAAACTTGCAGGAAGCTATTTCGCCACGCCCTTTGTCAAACTCATGAAATATCTATCATATACTCATGAAATATCTATTCATCGTTTATAAAGAGGAGAATAGGAAATGACCAATTTTGGGTATTTGCTTAAGAAAGAATTGGCTATGTACTTGGATGTACATTGTACATGTTTTTTTAATTAACTCGTATATTTCTGTGTCTATATTTAGCATGTTATGAGCTACAGAATCAACCGTACTTGTCAGTTTGAGCATCAGTTTGTAGTCACGAAAATTCTTAAGTCTAAAGGAAAAAATCAAGATTATCTAGGATAGTAAGAAAGATATGAGTGCACTAAATTTAGCAATACTTTACGGTCGTGGGAGATCACAGATAAATGAGATTTTAAAATGTAGTGGAGATTATCTGCAACAGTCCATTCGAAGAGTGAACTTGGATAGCAAAATGAAACGCCGAAGACCGAAAATAAATAACCTGAAAAAGTGCTGTTAGAGTGGCTTTCCAACTGTCGATAAAAAAATTTGGCAATTTCAGGACCTATTTTACAAAAAAGTGCCTTGCAAATTGCAGAACAATTAGAAATTGCAGATTTTGCAGCATCTAAGGTATGGCTTGAAAATTTTAGGACTAGACATGGCATTGTACTTCGCATGGTAACTGGCGAAGCGGCGAATTTCTCGCTAGACAAAGTTAATGCCTGTATGGAAACACTAACTTCTATAATTGCTACTGTGCATTCGCGCTCAGTTGACGCGTGATACCGTTAGCAGACTTGTTAGTCCATTGCAGTTTAGGGAAGGCCGTCTTGGAGGAACTGGCTTTTCCCGCGCGAAAAAACCCGGTTCGGCAAAACGCCCTTCCCTAAACTGCAATGGACTAACCCTTGTGCTAACGGTATCAGGCGTCAGGTCTGAACAAATGCAAAATAACTATGATCCTAGAGATATTTATATTATAATTGTCATGACGCCGGACTTTGCTTTCGTGCCATTCCTGATAAAACTTTATGTTTAGAATCTGATCCTTGCAAAGGAGGTCAGAATGCAAAAGAAAGATCGACGCTGCTTTTGTTCTGCAATATGAAAGGAGATTTCGAAAATCTCTTGTGATCTGAAGAGCTGCTAAACCAGGGTGTTTTAAAAATCTAGACATAAAAGAAACTACACGTAATGTGGAAACATAATAGAAAAGTGTGGATGATGCGGTGTATTATGACCAAATGGCTTACGGAACTAAACAACAAAATGAAAAAAAACGAAAGCGCAAAGTTTTTCTTTAAATGGACGCGAAATATCCCCCCACTGACACTATGTTCAATATTGTGAAAGTTGTGTTATTCCTCCAAAACGCCACTGCGTTCTGCTAACCATTGGACCAAGGAATAATCCAGGATTTAAAAATGCGTTACAGAAAATGCAAATACGGAAACGTGTATCTAAAATAATAGGTTTCACATCAGTAAACGCTCCCGCAAAAACGCTTACTGTATTGGATGCAGTTAATTAGTATACCTGAGAGCGAGTTTATATAATCGAAAATAAAATGTTTCGCCAACACTTCTAAATTGTAGCCAAATTCGCCAAATATCCACGATAAAGTTTATTTTTCGTATTAATTGTTTACATGTTCTGGATTACAGAACACATAACTTTTTATTGTTTTCCTTAAATACAATAATACTTCATAATCTTGTTGACTTCAAAGGTGTATTTCCTCACATACAGTGCGATTAAAGAATATTCAGCCTTACGTGAAAAGTGTTATTTTTGGAACTTGTATATTAATTAAAAACTGTCATATAACTCCATCAGAAAAAGTGATTCTATACTCTTGATAAGGAAGTCGAATACTATCAATTCCCACTGGCCTTATCTCAAAGTACAGTGAACACCGAAGAGAGTTCCCTTGTAAGTGGATTTCCAATCCAATGTCTATAAACTTGAAACCTGCCTTAAAACAAACAAAGTAATGTTCTTAAAATTTAAAGCTACCGTTACTGAGAAAATACCAAATGGCCAGTTTAATCGTTTCAAATGTATAAGGTGAACCAGTCACTTGAAAATTCTTATTGAAGTGCATTATTTCCCTTGTCTTCTCTCCTTGTCTCTCTGTCATTGCCTCTTAACTGGGGTTAATGATTAAAGTTCTACTTTGGTAACGTCCACGTCACAGATGGTCCAGACAGGGATATTGTAGTTCCGGAGAAAAGCCATAAAGATCGATATAAATATGCCTAGTTAGCTTGAAAAGACGAAATTTCGGATAGGTTGAACCTGAAGTTATCGATTATGTGTTTAGAATCTAGACAACTGCTTAATAACTTTGTCGAGTTAAAGTTTTACCAAATCCAAAGAGATCTAAAGGCAAAAGTATTCATCGTCTGAATTACCGATTCACCGGCTATTGCATATTTATCAATCGCGACTAGCTTATATTATATATTTATCAGAAAGTATTTGTACACATGTACATATTTACACCAAAATGCGTATCGTAAATATATATTTTTTGGATTTAGGAATTGTTTGACAGTGATCTTATAGTATACTGGTTTCCATAAATTAAGCAACAAATGGAAAAAACGTGATAACTCATAAAATATACAACCAATTTGGATGAAATTTGGTGAAAATCTTTATCATACCATATGTAACTAAAAAATGTAAGAACATGTGATACAAAGCATTTACATTTTGTATAAGCTATACAAATAAAAAAAAGTCAGAAATACAGGTGTCACAATGAAATAGTAAAAAGTATCTCAATACAAAATGTGGTTACCTCAAACAGTAATACAGGCCCGACAGCGTTGTTCCATGCTGCTAATGATATTGTCAATAAGATCCGTATGTAGTAATGCCCATTGTTCGCGCAAAGCAATTCTAAGCCCCTGCAGGGTTCGGAGAGGGGATGGAGGCCAGCAACACACCTCCCGAGAGCATCACAAACATGCTCTATTTTCGACCATAGTCTTCTCTTTAATGTGCAGCTGCATGAGGCGTGGTGTGTGAGGGCGGGCATTATCTGCCTGCAGTACAAATGTATCGCCAATAGCAGCCGCATACGGTCGAACAATGGGGTCAAGGATCTCGTTTCTAAACCCCTGAGCATTAAGGTTGCCATGAGACAACACATAGAGGTCAGTACGTCCGCCTAAAGCTATGCCTCCCTATACAAGCACAGTACCTCCACCATATGTGTCCCTTTCCTGCATAAGAGAGGGCTGATATCGAGTACCAGCCTCTCTCCAGATGAAAACTCGCCGAGAATCACTCTGCAAAGCAAATTTCGACTCATCCGTGAAAAGTATGGACCTCCACTGATTTCGAGTCCAGTTCTCATGCGTACATGCCCAATTCATACCTCCCCCTCCTGTGGCGAGAAGTTAAGAGCATGTATAATACTGGTCGCCTAGCGTACAGTCCTTCTTCATGTAGCCTTCTGCGTACAGTCGAAGCTGATACAGTCCTTCCTGTAGCTGCAGCAAGCCCAGATCTGAGATGAGTCGGAGTAGTAATCCTGTTTCGCCTTGCCGAAAGCCGCAAGTATCGGTCATCTGAGGAGGTCGCGCCCTTACAAGACGCCCCAGCGGGTGGGCTGCGCATCGGATCGAGTTGAGTCCTTCTGCGCATGTGCGTGGACAAACACGTCGCGGCTTAGGTACTAGTAATGCCGAAACACGCTATAAAATAGCTAAATGTGCTGCCATCTGGCTAGATATACAAGCGATGGTGTAGCTCCCTATTGATATCCCCGCTAATATAGTATTTTGATTATGAATTAGCATTTGTTTTAAATAAATCAGTACTTACCTGAATCACAGAGACCGAACTGGGGAGGAGACCCCCCAGACTTCCTCCGCTCGTCGCTTCGCGACTCGTGCCGTTTCGATCACATTCGATGTGCGCTGTCTGAATCAGTAACTGTTGAATCAATATATGTTTATAAGTATAAATTATAATTTTATCCCCTTGCCCAGGGATTTATACACTCCTTATTGTTATGTAAACACACACAAAATCTAATTCCACACCACATCCTTTTTGTCAACAAACATATGTGAAATAAACACGCATGCACATAATGCGACAGGAGAAACTATTTTCTCCTACTTTTCTAGCCGAATAAACATAATCGGATGGAAATATCCACGCACATGCGCAGAAGGATCGTCCTTCGGGTCAGATGCGGCATATGCGCTCACCCGCTAGCATCTATTATAACCATGGCGCTACGCTGTATTTTCAGGGAGGCGTGGTTGTGGTTACATTGCTGACCACAGAACGGTCGACGTTCAACCGTCTTACAGTAATCGCCTGCCGTTGGCCAACTTCAGAATCTGCGTATAGCTGCGTAATGTAATTCTACTGGCAAATGACGTTTCGACATCATTTTTACAAATTGGCTATCTCGAAATCTTTTCATTCACCATCGCACATTAATTGGCGACTCACTGCAAAACAGCTAGTTTTAAGCTTTTTCGTATTTGTATAAATCAACACCAGCGCCACTCGTTTGCATCCTGTATATCGATGCTACATACCCTTGCCAATAACATACGCAAATTCCGTGCATTTTGAACTACATTTGACCAAATTATCACCTTTTTTTCCATTTGTTGCTTAATTTATGGAAACCAGCTTAGTCAATTCTCCGGTTAAGTATGAACGAAGTGAGGAGGAGGAGGAGGATTGTGCAAGGGTTTCATTGGGAAGGGTGGCCGCCGGAGGCGGCGCTGTAATCCCAGTATGAACGAAGTGGTCTTCACGATTCTTGGGAGTTCAACCAATGAGTAACCATCCTAAATAACTTCATACTCATCAATTTCCGACTGATAAGTATAATGATAATTCCGATAACCACTTTGTCGATGATGAATTGAATGTTGATGATAATAACGATGATAAGTAAACGCATCTTGAAATAGTTGATTATCAGAAGAAATATCGTTTTGATTTCAATGAGTACTATCATAATTAAATCTTTTACTTTATTACCTTCAATGGTATTTATTCCTTAACACTCGGAAACATATGCCAACTGTTAAAAATATAAGAAATGTGCTTTGACTATTCCTACATCTTCTTGTATGCCTTCTTTTTAGTATTTCGTATGAAATTAATAATCTCATCATGAGCGTATTGTGACGTTTCTTTGTACCTAAAGATACATCGCCATAATTTCCAATATATTTCGCATTTAATTGTAATTAAAATTAACACGACTGTTTTATACTATTGTTCAACTCGCAGTAAACTCCCGCTAATCCGACCATCGTTAAACCAGCCTCTCTCTATAAACCATCCTCCAACTCTGACAATAAAACTGGCGAGGTTACTGTTCCACATGACGCCATGAGCGAATGATTAAATAGATAATTATAAGCCATTTTTATGCCTAATCATTATCAATAGTATAGCACTCTGCAAGAATTAGCCAGATTGGCGAAACTGCTGTATTTGTGTTTTGTCGCACAAAAAGTGAATTTTATCTCTAGAAGTGGGTTAAGCCTCTTAAAAATGGTAACTGGCGCATATCTGCCATTGTATCACGTGATCGTGGTTGCAAATTGTATTTATTGGCGACATTTTGAAAGTTGCGCCATACATTCGTCGGATAATCGCGGATTTTTGATTATTTTTATGCCAAAATAGCGATCATTGCGCCAATGCGGAAAACCTTTATTGCTAGGGTAAATGAAATCGGAATTTTACAACAAAATGGCGACCGATGCGTTGGCCTAGAATTTTAGGAGCTCTAAATTGGGTAATCATCTTTGAGATACGTCACGTTGATTTAAATTGCAATGGTGCTCTGATAGGGAAAATTTACTAATTGACATGTTTATTTCTGTGTAAAATAATAAAAATTACATTTAAACTAATCTTCTCTCAAACTATGGAGCTCTCTCACATTTAGGACACAATAAAATTAATTTATGAGGCCAGCGTTTCTCCAAACCTGCACATCTCGACGCTTTCAAGGCGAGCATTCGCGAGTTTTGGGCTTGTACACTAAACTTCATACCATACAACATATTCGCTGCCCGAGATCAAATGGCACTGATTCATATTTTAAAAGATTTCGTTCGGGAATTCAAGCTAAAAATATGACACTTGCAGTCCTTCACTTTCATTAGATATCTAAAGTATTCTCATAATCTTTTTCCAATTCCATGAAAAGATGTTAATATAATAGAGTTCGGAAAGAAGTGGGGAAAGTATATTATATTTATTACCATATACATTTTGTATTTTTCTTTCCGTTAGAGTATTTGGGGAAATCTATGTGCTAACATTTTTTTTTGTAAACTTAACGCCCGGGTTTTGTTTATATTTGCTTTAATTTATGTCCTTCATTTACTTTTAGGCTGGAACTTCTACTTAGAGACTGGAATTTTTCGAAAATTGCTGGTGACGGAAGAAAGTCTCTCCAGTAAAGCTGTTGAATAATTGTTTTTTGGATAGCTGAAATGGTCCTTATATATTCTTTTAGAAGAAAAAAGCTTAAAAGCTTGGTATTTTAGTTGTCTAATACTAAAGAAGCTAATATATTTTAAACTCCGAAACCTCCTTTATTGCTTAAACCATTGTAGAAAACGTCGGCACTAAGAATTAAATTTTTAAATAAAGAATTTCGTTAAGGTAAAGTAATAAATAACTTACCGTATAATCATATATATCTGAATAACATTGCAATACTAGTAGTTGACATTTGACAAAATCATTACTAATGAGGTATATACGATATATATATGCAATCCGGCTCTATTATAGCGACTTCAGTTGTAGTGATAATTCACCTATTATTTACATATTCGGAATTCTCCCCGCAGATTATTTGTATATAATTATTTATAAACTCTGTCGTCAAAATTTTGACGCTTCTTGGAGTGCCATTATAACCGGTTTCAAATGTGTACGTTCACCTACTCGGAATATAATTCAGTGATCGTTCGATCACTGAATTATAGCCGCTAACTTAATAATTCGTAACTCATTATTTTGTTTCAGTATAGTAGTTATTTGATAAAGTATTGATTAAATAATATATCGGTAGCATATCATATATATATAACAAATCCTTTCTGTAATATAATATTTTACGAAGCTTTAGAAATGATTGAAGTATCCAGATATTTTATATGCCCTTTAAAATTGTCCCATATATGCTCTATAGAGTTGAGATCACGGAAATTTGAGGGTCAGTCGATATGCCGAAAGTTTGACTGATATTCCTCAAACCATTCGTATATAGAATTACCCGATGGCCAGGTGCATTATCGTTCATAATCTTTCGGCTAAAAATACAAAACAGCGGGGAATTCGCATTGACAGGCAGTTCACAATATTGGCAGTCGATTACACGTTGTTCTACACGCATCACATATAAAGAGGAATCCCAATTCTGTCAAACTAATCATGCTCTGTGCAATATGGCAGCTTCCGCTGATCTGTACTCTTAATACCATCATCGGCGCAACAGTCCTCGAGATCTAGGAAGGGCAAAAACCTCAATACACTGCACACAGTATTCAATTGCAATTCTCGTTTCTCTAGGTGGGGGGCTAAATTTTCTTATTGAAAGCTGCGTCAGCCCTAGCCCTCCCCTTAATCACACCAATGGATACCATATATGATAGATCCATAGCCTCACGTTGTTAACTTAAAATATGGACACAACCATTTACGGTGTGCAGAAAAAGAAACGCCACTCTTCAAATCTTTTCCAATCGTCTGCTATTCACCTTGAATATTATTTGCTCACGAGACTAATTTACATGTTGATGAAACTTGGTTAAGAAACATATCGCGAGTATATCTCTCTAGCCTACTGATTATAGTGTCCATATATGCAAGTGTGCGCCACATGGTCATACCACACACATTTCCCGGTTAGCCATTGTTGAACTGAATAAACAACTGTTTTTTACAGTGATGAGTATCTCGGTCTGAGTCTTGGTACGAGTCGTCTTAACCAGTTTTCACCTCTGACATCAAGCTTTCACCGTCCTTCTGCAAATGTATCACTTGTTCGTTATTTTACAATTTTGGCAGCAATCTTTTTATACATTAATTACTACGGGTCTGGAAAACCCACAAGTCAGCCCTTTCTGAAATCGAAGCACCAAATCTTCATCCTCTCACATTTCAAATTTTTTCCCCTACAAATCCGATATATTCTCTATCGTTTGCTTTCCACGCTCAAATTTTCACCATCTTCCGGACCACAAGTACTTTCTGTATGTTATTTATGTTGTATAAATAGGTAGTCTAAGAAAGCACGTGATGATAAAATTACATAATTTCAATAGGGGTGGTTTCAATTCAGTTATAATAGTGCAAATACATGCCAAAATGTATGTATGCACGTAATGAGGTTTCGACAGATTCGATCTCCTATTCGCAACTGATGACTAGGTTTTTGAAGATGGCGAATATAAGAAGCCTTCTTTCCCTTTTCTGTTCCAAGCTTTTTATTCTGAGGCAGATAATTACTGTACCATATTAAAAGTCGGGCCTTGAACGTAATTATATCCTCATATTATTGCTTTTTAAAGTAATACTAATGGAGAAACAAGAACGCTGCATAGAATTTACAGAATTCTGTATTAATTTTGCGTCGATTGCTCGATCTTTTATCTACATTTTCCTGGAAAATGGGATTTTCGTTTTGAAAACTTTAATAGCATATACTGACATTTTTAGGAAAATATATTGATTATTGGTGTAAAAGTCTCCACATTCTAATCATCTTTTCCAATTTTCATGAGAGGGAAACTATGTTTTGTATAATGCATGGCGTTAGCATGAATATTCAACAGGTGGCATTCAACTCTTACAAACTCCCTCGTTCTATATTTATAAGTTTTAAAAGCGAATGCTAAAATGTATTTGGCGAGTACTGGGCAGATCGACCTGATTATATCCAGCAAACATGTTGTCATTTGAATATTCACATAAAGGATAAAGGAATTACTAAAACATTACGACAGGATGACCATCTGACGATTTCTCACGATTGAAGATAGTTGGAGATGCAGGCGTGTAGCTAAACTGGGGTCAGAGAAGATGCGCCAACGAGAAATGTAATCATCCCCCTGAAAAGCATTTTTTCTCAAAATAAGTTATTATAAAATTTTGTCTCATATTTTTTGTTTTGTACAAAATTGCACACAAAAAATGAAATCGTTCTTTGACGTTAAAAGTGTATTCCAAACAAACTCTCATAGCAGATCTTATGTACAGAACGTTTTTAACGGAGGTTTAAGTCTTCATCTACCCTTTAGTAAGAAAAGGGAAATTGTAATTTTTAGTATACTTCTGTAATTTTCCAATGCCAAATTTATATTAAGAAATTTATTCATTAACATAAAAGATATTCATCATCTGAAATATATTTATTGTTAAGGTGCA
>QLNU02013614.1:16929700-16971525 GCA_006491805.2 Dysdera silvatica
ATAGGCAAGTGGTAAGAGAATAGGCTTTCGTGTGATGAATTGCTCGAGAACCGTTGATATAGGGAAAGTATATTTTAAATCATTCCCAAGATATTCTTTATTTGGAAATGTTTAACAATGTACCCATGTTTTTTTGCTTTGTCTTGCTATATTTATATTAATTTACTTTTCCTCGTAAAATAGCCGGCACTTTAAGTATGTAATCACCAGTGCAATCTATTCTCTCAGAAAAACGTATATTTTGAACTCTTTTTTCATGTATTTTGTAAACTGAGGGTTCTCAAAATTTCTTTAACTTCTCAAGTGCTGAAAAATATTCTTTATGACATTTGCCTTAAAAGGCGACTATTAAACTACAGTTAGAAAGAGAAAGGATAACTCCCTCAGTCATCTATCCATCTCTGCAAAACGCTGTTTAGAATTTTCTAGACTCCATTTGAAAAAAATTCGCGTTTTTTTTCATTAAATCTGGAGATAAAATGTCCCGTTTTCTAAAACCAATTAAATTACATTATAGTTAATAAATGTATAAAAAAAATCCATAATTAGCTTGCTAGTTGCGGAAACTTGTCAAATAGGTGTTCGTTATAAATGGGCCATACTGTATATGCTCTACGACCAGTATTGTCAAAATTCAGCTAGCAGAAGCAAACAAGTTAGAAAACTCTTTTCTTCATGTATTTATTTCAGGAACGTAGCTGACTATCCGTTAATATTTAAAACAAATTACACACAAACGCAGTTTAATTTGAGCAAGAGAAACATTTTACAATTGTTTCGGTGGAAAATCAACCGTCCACCATCGTCAGAAAATTCGTCCAAACTGATTTATTGCCACTAAATCAAAAACCAAAAAGTGAAAAAGGCGAAAAAAGTTTTCTTCCCCTCTTGTTACAAACCTCTCTTTCAATCAACACAATTTCTTCTTCCAACAAAAATTGTTCCTTTTCCTTTTACTTAGCATTCTGCACAATAGATGGCGACACAAATCAGGCTTTTTGTTATGTTACCTTTTTTCGCCTTTTTCATTTTTGATTTAGTGGCAACAAATCAGTTTGGACGAATTTTTTGACGATGGTGGACGCTTGATTTTCCACCGAAACAATTGTAAAAATGTATCTCCAGCTCAAATTAAACTGCGTTTGTGTGTAATTTGTTTTTAAATATTGTTTTTCGGAGTGTATCGCTCATATTTCTCTCATTATCCGTTAATATATTAAGTTTTATAATTTAATATAATTATCAGCATTTTATAGAATTATTAGCAAGATCTACTCATATACTATGAATCATGTTGGAATGTTGCTGGTGTAGGCAGAGCTGTTAAGCTGTCAAATAACAGTTTCAAGTTAATTAAATGTCACACATATGCTACTTGTTATTTGTTTATGAGTTTTATAGCATTTTTGCAGTGTTATGGTCTAACATCCTCATCATCATCTCTAAATGCCTCGCCACCACAAGATGCTATCATTTTAAAGCGCTTATTATTTTTTCTGACTTTGATAATGTTCATTTACATAAAATTCGATGCCAATTATTAATAAATTTAAACTAAATGATTCCATTACATGAAAAATAACGACTACTAATACAATATTTCTTCATTTACAATAACCATATTTTTAATTTAAATTAACGTTGACCTTCTAATTAATATCGTCTTGCTCCAAACTTGTATAACAGCTGCCACATTTTCAACAGCCATGTTCTTTAAATAGGAATTTTAGGATATCACAAATTTTTTTCGTTAATAAAATTAAGAAAGGTGAATTCTGTGAAGGGTGGCACAGGGAATATTAATTAATCGTTAGAAATAGACATCGTCACTGGTTCGGGTATAAATATTATATTTGTCTGTGTATTAATGCTTTTTTATTATTATTAACTTACATGTATGTATTACTATAGTATTTAAATAATACTCTTAAGCTATAAATAATTTATAATAGTATTTATAATTTAAATGCTGATTTCATGAACACGGTTTAAATTCAGAGTTTCTTTATATTTAAACACGCATTCTTCCTTCCGTCTTCACGTATCTCTAGAAATGCAGACATTTCCATAATGACTTGCTGAAATGGCTGAATTACTAAAAAATAGTTAATTTATTTTAAATGCTGTATCCTAAATTTCTCCACTGATGTTCTTTTATGTAGAATAACATGGCAAAGTATCTGCAGAAATATTTAGAACAGCCCAACATATTATATCTCTCTATGTTCCTGTCTCTCCACAAAATCTTCCCCTGCGACAGCCTTTGGAAAAAGAATGAAGGCATATGCAGTACAAACCTGCCCACACGTTCAGAGAAGCCTACCTAGGAAAGTGGCTGCGGTCGTAGCGGTTGAAAAACTAGATACTAAGTTTTGGTCACTAAATACTGTTATTTCCTGACCTGAAGCCAATTATCAAGACCTGTGTGAATCAAAAGTGGCAAGAAGAATGGGATCATCAAACCAATAACAAATTGCGTAATATTAAACATACAATTAGCAACTGGCCCTCCTCCTACCGTAAAAATCGGAAAGAGGAGGTTCTCCTTGCTAGACTTCGCTTTGGGCATTCCCATCTCACCCATAGACATCTATTAGAAGAAAATCCAGCACTAATTTACCAAGTGTGCAGTGAATCCATGAGTGTTTTACACATTTTAACTCAATGCCCCTATTATAGACTTGCCCGCACTCTTACTTTTAACTCTTCATCACTCTCTGACATTTTAAATGACCATGCTGACCATACGCACGTTTTTAAATTTTTAAAAAGTACTGGTTTTTACTACAGTCTTTGATTTTACCATGTTTGGCGCAGTATAGCCCAGATGCTCTTGCGCCATAAAAAAGCCAAACAAACAAACAAATACTGTTATTTCCCCTGTAGATGTTCGGATACTTTAGATCAAATAATGTATAATTTATACATGCTTATATGTTTGATCGTATCAAGGGAATAAATAGTATTCGATAATAAGATATTTATCGAAAATTCCGCTCTTTCCGAGCTAGCTCTTCTATTTGTCAGCAAATATTTCCAAAGATTTAGCATTTATTTGCCGTACAGGACATTTCAGCGTAGCTTGTATGTATTGGAACACGAAATCATCGTAGACACTAAAGATTTGAGTCCTGACACAGGTCCACCAAATGTCTTTTGTCACGAAGAACCAGGCTGAGCTCCAAGTTATTGATTTTTATTCAGCTCCTACGTATTTGCGGTCAGCTACAAAATTAGATTTTGCAGCCCAGTAAGCCTCAAGCAATAACAGCAGGAGCTGACAGAATAGCTTGATAGAAATAGTTAGCATTTAAAGGGTTGCCTTTTCCGAAACTTTCTGAACGTTGACAAAATGGCCAGCGGCTACCTTTTGATAGAATTGAAAATATTTTCTGCAAAGGGAACCAGAACAACAAAAGTATACATCTCAGGTGTTCGAAAATGGAATAAAATTGCTCTGAACTTCTTTCGATGTCTATTTTAATTCGCGACAAACGAACAACAACAACAACAACTTTATTTTGGAGAGATTATGAATATTTTTAAGGGGATATATCGTGGTTACATTTGGTGATAAACGTTCGTGGTTCATGTCCACCCGGGCAACGATAGGTAAAGACAAAATCTGACGAAGCCCATCCTGCCCGAGAGAATATATATTGAATTATTTTGCAAATAAGTATAACTTAAATTATAAAAGGAAAATAAAAACATCTTTTACAACTCACTCATCACAATATCATATACACTAACACTATCTCCTTCCTCATTTTCACTTTACCATTGTAAAGAAAACATTCCCGATATTATGTAATAAAATTGAATTGCCTTGTTTAATAATTTGTCAGTGCTCCCAAATTGGGGGGAAAGAATAGAAAAGCTGCCTTAAAAACCCAAGATGCCTCTAAATCTTGAAAAAATTTCTTATGTCATGTTTGAATTTGTTTAAAGATAGATAGGATTTGAGCGTTTGCGGTAGATTGTTCCATAAATTTGTGCCAGCATGACCTATTATACGGCACGCTAAGTCGATTCTAGCTCGCTGTGTTCTGTAATCGCTTTTTGGGAGTAGTTGGATAATGGTGATGAGGTAGATGAATATCAAGACAGAATGAATTATTGATATTTTTTAAATATGAGAACGTGATTAAAGCAAGTTTATAATTTAATAATTTGTTGATCGGTAAGATGTTATGTATGCTCAATATTTCAGAATTAGTTATGTGCAATGCTTGCTTTAGTTTTATTATGTCTAAAAATCTATTTTGTAAGGTCTGAATTCTTCTTATATTCGCTTTTTTGGTAATTCCCTTGATTAGGTGATACTAAGAAATATTAGAAAACATAAAGGAATAATATAAATCGATAAGTACTTTTATTGGAAGATATTAGCTGATTCTGCGCAAAATGCCAATATTTCTACTTACGTTTGAGCACACATCACCAATATGATTGTCCCATTTTAAATTAGACTGCAATATTACACCCAGAAATTTGGTTTCATTTGCTAATGGAACTGGATTATTTCCAATAAGAACTGTGTATCGGGAGAAATCCTTGACGTTCCTTGAATAAATAAACAAGAGACATTTAGTTTTATCTGTGTTTAGTGTTAAATGGTTATTATAGAAGTATTTGGTAAAGTTTTTTAAACCATTTTGGGCTATTGAGAAAAGTTCCGTGTAATCCTTGCTTTTATAAAAAAAGAGACTCGTATCATCAGCAAAACAGATGATTTACGATTGAATTGTAATAAAAAATATATCATTAATGTAAAAATTAAGAGCAAGGGACCAAGAGTAGATTCCTGAGGGATTCCTTATATCGGTTGTTCAATACTAGAAGCGTACTCACCTGTTTGAACATATTGAATCCTGTTAGTTAAATAATTCCTAAACAATTTATTTTTATTACCCCTGACCCCTGCGACCAGTAGTTTATAGATTAGTTTTTCATGATTAATAGTGTCAAAAGCTTTAGATAAATGAAAAAATATCCCCTGTACACACTCTTTATTATCCAATAATGAGTAAATAAAATCAGTAGCTGTAATAAGAGGACGTTCGGTTGATTTGTTTTCTAAATCGGAACTGGTTATTGTGAATTATGGTGTATGTTTCAAAGAAATTCAATAATCTATTATGAAGCAGTTTTTCAAAAATTTTTGCAAATACTGACAGAATTGAAGTAGGTCTGTAATTGGAAACATTTGATTTTGATCATTTTTTTTAAATACGGGGTTGATTCTTGATGTTTTAAGTTCTATAGGGATGTCCCATCTCTGAATGCGAGGTTTAAAATATGTGTAAGTGGAGTTTTTATTTCATCTGCTGTATATCTGAGAGGAGTGGGGTGGATGTCATCACGACCAGGTCCCTTATTGATTTCTAAATTGGCGATGATCTTATAAGTTTCAATATCTGTTATTTCATGAAGATATAAGGAGTATTTAATATTATAATCGTGGCATTTAAAATTTCGAGTATGACCAATTTCAGATTCCGAGAGTGAATAGGGAAAACTAATAAAATGATCGTTGAAGGTCTCACAAATGTGTTATGCGTTATTAGGTTAAAGTATGTTTGTCCAGTCTTCTTCAAGTAATTTATTTTTAAAAATTATCAGATTAATATCTGAAAAATCTCTAATATATGTACTATGTTTAGATTATTTATTGATCTTTTGAGAAATGGTAATAAAGGAAAAAATTCGAAGATGATCACTAACACGATATAATAAAATTCCACAATGTGGGTCATTTATGTTAGTTATACAGTGATCAATAGTGGTTTGTAAATAGTTAGTAATTCTAGTTGGACTGTTTATGTAAGAATGGAATCCAAATCAGAATATTAAGTCCTTTAGTGCTTTGGATTGTGCTTGGTTAGTTCATGTCCTATTAATAGGATTTATATCAATGTTAGTATCACCCAGTATCAATAATTTATGCCATGTATTTTTTGTGTATGTTAGTAAGTTACGCAAGTAATCAAGGAAATCTTCTACGTTTCCGGAAGGTGGTCTATAGATAGTTGAAATGTATGTGTCATATAATGAGAACGTTACAATTTCAATAGACTGTGAAATACAAGTCCACTGGTGTAATGTTCAAATTTGGTGAGTGTTGTGTACGAAGCATGTTTACTAATGATATCGTATTTTGGAAATCAGTGAACTGTTTATTTTCAAAATGCGTTTAAAACTGTAAGTTTTCTGCAACTAGTGAGGTTATAATTTGTTCAATGAAATTACGTGGAAGCAAAAATTCCATACAATGTAATGTGATACAAAAATTTAACATTACTTTAAAGTGGGAACGAAAAAGTAGAACACACACTATTTTTAGGCTAAATTACAATGAAAAGAATTGCTTTTCACGGTAATTCCTTCACCTCATGTAACTGTTATATGAATAAGTTTACGTAATGAAATAATGAACGCTTCTCTGAAAGATGGCAAAAAGCTATTGGTGGCTATTGATGGCAAAAAGCATTGTCGGCAATACACATAAAGTTTGTTATACCAGTAAGCATGAATATATGAATACAATGAAATCTGTGTATAAAAATGTTCTTGGGACCTGGAGGTGCTACAAAGAAATTTCACTGTATATATGTATTCATAAATATTGTGATTAATTATTAGCATCAGCGTTGTAGAGCTCTATTACGCGTTTCAGACAGAGGTCGCCGTCCTTCATCTGAAATCGTTTGAGACAAACTCCAAGTAAATACGCACTGTTTCTATATATTTCGTCAGGCACGTGCCAACGGGGAGGGGGCAGGGCGTTTGTCACCTCCTCAGTCTCGGACGTGGAGGGGTGAAAAGTATATTTCGCTTCTCCACACTATCGAGGAATACTATTAAAATTTTAATTTCAAAAATAACATTAAACATTGCCACTAATGTAGCAAAGCTAAATTAACTTTGGATTCTAATTTCATTTCTTGTCAATAGATACAGTCTGTATAATAATACTGATTTGTCAGGGTCCCCTGGCGTATCTACTGTTAAAAAAATTAGCGTCTCTTTACCTGTATATTTTTTTTCAGTCTTTGTGAAACCATTGATTTTAAAGCTTGGTGCTCTGCGAAATCAGTAAAATTGAAATCGTTCAAGTGGTTGTTGTTTTGTAATTCAGTTTATTTTAACTATTTAATTAACTAATTAACATCTAATTAACAATTAATTTATCTAATTTACATTTTAAAATAATTGTTGGGGTTTGTGCCAATTGATAGCTCCACCAGTTTGTCACCGTCAAATTTCTCTGGCCCTCCACTTTCCAAAGCGTCGGCACGTCTCTGTATTTCGTGTACCTTTCTCTGCGTAACGACATCGACATTATAGGCAGGGAATATTGAAAACAGAGAAATAAAAATAATCAAAATAAAGGGGAAGGGCTTGTAGTTAACGAGCGGAATTGAATCGGGCCTTCCACGTAAAATTTAAACAAGCCATAGATTTGTGGTAATTGACAAGGTCCGGATAAAGGAATGAGAAACACATTTCTTAATCGCGTTAATACGCTCTACACCATTGATACAAAAGTAAATATATTTTACGTGGTACTATATCGAGTTTACGCTTAAATATTGCGATATGAAGCTGGATGTCCGCTTATTTCCAATATTTAATGTTTGTTGCGTTAGTGGGGATCCTTTAAAAATAATAGTCGTTAATGCTTACGTATTCCTTTTTATTTGCATATACTGTATAATGTATACTTCGTACATAACAACGTTTAAGCGGCTCGTAAGGAAGTATGTTGGTGAAGGTGTTTTTAAAAGGCGTAGGAATTTTTGAAATTTGGAGAAAAATTTCGTCAAAAGGAATACAATATTTTCGATTAATAGAAAATCGATATATTCAATTTTTCTGACATCTATTAACAGCAAATGATTGATTTCCCTAAAATTCGGAAACTTCTCTGTGACCTTTCCTAAAAAGAATTCTGGTTGATAGGTTTGTAATGCTGTTAAATTGCCTGTAAAATTAAAATTTAAATTACTTTTTAGTTGCAAGTGAACAGAATTAGATTTTTTTCAACTAAAGAACTCTCTACTTTCGATAATAGCTTTAATGAGGGTTCTTTTAAAATACTAAGGTAATATTCTTTAATAAACCAGCTGAAAAAAATCCATTTTCTCATCCATAAAGTCCATTAACTTTTATTTAAATAAAAATATTTTTAATTGTTTACAATTACCATCGCAATTAATTAAAGATTTTTTTTTCTTAACTCAACTTGCTTCAGCAATGCTTTGCTAATGTTTGCGGGGTTTATTTATTAGTTCAAATAGAAATCCTTTAAAAAAACAAAACCTAAAAAATGGGATTAGGTTTTAATAATTTAATTTATTTTAATTGTTTAATTAACGCACTTGATTTATTTGCTGAAGTCATAGCTATTAAATGTGTAAAAGTTTATTAACTTTTGCAAAAAATTTAAAAGGTATGTAATATTTTGAATAATGTTCTCGGGCTTTTTGAAAAACAAAATAAAGTGTTTTTCCTTCTAAGTCTTTATAATTGTATCTCCGACCTTTTCTTTATTTGTAAAGCCAATTTATACAGAAAAGCGAAATAAATGAAGCACACTATAATACTGCTAAGAAAGGAAATCGGAGCTGGTTTATTAATCGTGTTATTGGATAATATAAAATTAGGAAATTATTTTTTTTTTACAATTATGTAGATTGAATTTCACTTTTAGCTCACATATTCATTCAAGAGGAATCCCCTTGCGAATTAATTAAGGCAATTAAGGTCACACGCCCAAGTTTTACGTCAAAGACCGAACTCTTTGACTCGTGACTGTCAGAAAGAAAAGAACTCGTCTTGATGCAAAACGACCTAGAAATTTCTATCCTGACATTTTTCTTATTGAACCTTTAAGACATAAATGGCTTTAATGATGTTGTCACACTTTTAACGACTGAATTTTACGACTTTTTTCACAATTCATAATAACATGTATGTCTGTAAAATTAGCAAGCATTCGCCGTTCATAACTGAATAAAAAATATATTTTACTTCTTCAATGTTTAAATACAGGAAATGTAGATTTATGTATAAGATACAAGGATGTAAGCTATATATTAACCTGTTAATCGGGGAATAAAATTTTGTGAAACTCGTTTCACACTGGGGGCTTTTTTTTTGTGGGGGAGACATTTTGGTAGTCTTCCGGGCATGACGAAAAATGTCGTCATACCCAGTTAACAGGTTAAGTTCTGAATTATTTTTATTTTAATTTTTTGCAAAGGGAATAGCGGGATAGATACAAATAAATTCGAACTGTACACAGCCCACATTTTTCGACGATCGCATAGTGGTGAAACCAGAGGTGGCCAACACTGTTTGGTATGTGTTACCTTATTATCACTATTATTATTATATATTACCCCATCTGTTTAGTTTACTTCTACCTAACTCTCGGCTGAGAGAGGCTACCCGGCTTATTACTTAATCCCAGTGCAGGGAATAGGATTTATGAGCACCGGGGCAGTTTAGCAGATCGGACGCTTAATACATTTAATTAATAATAATAATAAATAATTACACTTAATAGTAAGCTATGCTTATTGTATTATTAAAATCTCGAGTCGAGCTTCTAGGCATCTTCCTCTTCCTCTGTCCCCGCTTATCACTTCTAAGCTAAAGGTGAATCCAGAAAAAAATTGGGGTGGGCGCAAAGCTTGAAACTTAAATTAGACTTTCTGATTCAGAGAAAATTGCTGCCGAGTTTGAGTAAGTAATGAGTGCAAAATTGATGTTCTCTGGGGGCATGCGCTTTCTACGTCCCATTCCTGTATCCGCCCTCGGTTTGGACATGTAGTTTAGTAAAAATAATCGTTGACACTGGCTGAGTTCTTCTCCAAGATGACTGTTGCTGCGACGCAGTAGGGAGGTAATAATTAAACGTTAAGTTTTTGTATCATCGGCGTCGCTTACACCATCTTTCCGCCATTTTAGGTTTAAATGAAAACATAATTTCATTAAAGCATCGAGTTTTTAATTTTGTTTCAAATTTTGTAATTTTAACATGCATTCCAATAAGCTGAGCCTGCATGTTCCAAAAGGAACACTGAATTAGAACGGTAGTCCAATTTTTAGTCCAACACAAAACAATTTTCTTTCGTCAAAGAGCAAAAAAAATCGTAGTATGCAAATTTCATTAGAATTTCGAATTTTCAACTTTATATATATATATACAGAAAGAGATGTCTTATATATTGTAATTTTATATGGGAAGGTATTGGTATAATTAATGGAAATATGTTAAAAATGTACAGAAATTAAATGAAATCAATTTATTTTGGCTTGGCATAATATTTACAGAATAATAGGGAAAGTAATTTAAAGGCTTGTATAAATTGCTTGCTTTGCTTACTTACTTTCTCTCTCTTTCTTTCTTTCTTTCTTTTTTTTCTTCTTTCTTTCCTCTTTCTTTTTCTTTCTTTCTTCTTCTTTCTCTCTTTCTCTCTTCTTTCTTTCTTTGTTTTTCCGAAGTTTTCATTCTGCGAGTTAGTGAAAGCATCTTTCATTAAATGATGGAATTTTAAGATCTCGGACCTAGTAACACGCTGATGCATTCAAGTATTTGTTTATGTAAAGCAAACGAACGTTACGTGCAAACAAACCGTGATTACACGTCTCGGACCCTTTCAGAAATGTATCCTGTATGTCTGCATTTAGTTACACCGGAAAATCGATAATTTTGTACCGGGCATAAGCAAATATTTCATTACTTAAAAGTCCTTTCGCAAATCTCTAAACAAAGAAAATAATCAGTTCTCTCATGCTTTTAAAATAGTGCGCCTTATTTAGCTTAAATAAAAGTTTGTTGAATTTTTCTTCATATACATAATGACCTAAATAAATGCACTCACAATACATAGACTACTGTCCTAAAATATCATCACAATTCGTTTCTTAAAAGATATGCTTTTAAAGAGCCCAAAAAAATGATCCATCACTCCCAAAATCCACAGAAATCTCTGAATGTAGCCATGAAATATGCTTTTTCTTTCGAAACTTTTTGAAATTTCTTTCAGAAACAAAGAAAAGCCAAAATATATATAGGTATATAACAAATATAATATTTGAAACCAGTGGAATTATTCTCTAAACAAAGTACCTCTCATAATTAGTTTGTAATTAGTTAGTAATTTCAAACTTTGAAAATATAGTCACTATAGATAACATATCTAGGTAACGGGCATAAAATAATATCTATGCGTGAAAATTCCAACACCCACGTTTATTAGCTCAAACTAGAGCTTTTTTTTATATTTGGAGAAAAAGAGACACCGTCCTCATCCTGGATTCGAACCAGGGTCCCTCCTTTGAGCTCGGAATATCTTGACTATTAGACGAACGAAAACAGAAACAACGTTCTCTTTCATCATATATAAGGTAATAATATCCAGTTTTGAATTCACTTGAACTTTAATGAATAACTTGTTATATATATTACCACTTAAATGGCTGCACAAATTTTAATCATGATAAAGACCATTGTTCCTCAAAGTGTGCACCGAGGTACCCCAGGACACCACGAGAACCAAACAAGGGTTCCGCAAATAGTTTGTCAATTCCAAGAGAATCTATAAATTCTATAAATTTCTCTCATGAGAAGAACTTAGATAAAGCGAACTACCAATAGTCAGCACAACTATAGAAAAGTGTTATTTACCTTTAAAACTGATGTTTATTGCTTGTTTTATGTTTATATCGAAAATGATAATTGATAAATAGTCGCTCTCTTTATAAATCACCATAATAGAAGAAGATGCTAGTAATTATCGGGACATTAAGTACAGAATCTGTCTTGATAGAAAAGCAATTCGTACTCGATAAGCAGTTACCTGGAACCAAGAAATTTTCCTAAAAAATAAAAAAATAATTTTTAAATCAGTTATTGAAAGTATTCTTACATATGACAGTGAAACCTGGGCGATAACAAATAAATAGAAGGAAAGCATTAAGGCAGTCGGGATGGACTTTTTGCGTAGATGTTGCAAAAAACAAGTGTGGACAAAGTGAGACAGGACACCATTTTGAGGTTAGTGGAAAGTGATAAAACCATTGAAGAAAAGATCCAACGGAAGACACTTAGATGGTTTGGACACGTAATGAGAATGAGCGATGAAAGATGGCCGAAAAAGATGTTGCAGCATGGGACAGTGGGGAAAAGGAAGAGGAAGACTATGGAAAACATGGATGGATGGTAGAGATAAAAGAGGCAGTGGGAAAAAGGCATATTGATGAAGACACTTGGAGGAACAAAGACCAATGGAAGAAATGCATTGCATGATGGAAGGTACCCTCATTGGAGAAAAGCCCTGTAAATTTAAAAACTGATAACTCTCTAATTTCAAATGTTTGTAGGGGGCTCCTTGTATAGGCAAGTGGTAAGATAATAGGCTTTCGTGTGATGAATTACTCGAGAACCGTTGATATAGGGAAAGTATATTTTAAGTCATTCCCAAGATATTCTTTATTTGGAAATGTTTAACAATGTACCCATGTTTTTTTGCTTTGTCTTGCTATATTTATATTAATTTACTTTTCCTCGTAAAATAGCCGGCACTTTAAGTATGTAATCACCAGTGCAATCTATTCTCTCAGAAAAACGTATATTTTGAACTCTTTTTTCATGTATTTTGTAAACTGAGGGTTCTCAAAATTTCTTTAACTTCTCAAGTGCTGAAAAATATTCTTTATGGCATTTGCCTTAAAAGGCGACTATTAAACTACAGTTAGAAAGAGAAAGGATAACTCAGTCAGTCATCTATCCATCTTTGCAAAACACTGTTTAGAATTTTCTAGACTCCATTTGAAAAAAATTCGCGTTTTTTTTCATTAAATCTGGAGATAAAATGTCCCGTTTTCTAAAACCAATTAAATTACATTATAGTTAATAAATGTATAAAAAAAATCCATAATTAGCTTGCTAGTTGCGGAAACTTGTCAAATAGGTGTTCGTTATAAATGGGCCATACTGTATATGCTCTACGACCAGTATTGTCAAAATTCAGCTAGCAGAAGCAAACAAGTTAGAAAACTCTTTTCTTCATGTATTTATTTCAGGAACGTAGCTGACTATCCGTTAATATTTAAAACAAATTACACACAAACGCAGTTTAATTTGAGCAAGAGAAACATTTTACAATTGTTTCGGTGGAAAATCAACCGTCCACCATCGTCAGAAAATTCGTCCAAACTGATTTGTTGCCACTAAATCAAAAACAAAAAGTGAAAAAGGCGAAAAAAAGTTTTCTTCCCCTCTTATTACAAACCTCTCTTTCAATCAACATAATTTCTTCTTCCAACAATAATTGTTCCTTTTCCTTTTACTTAGCATTCTGCACAATAGATGGCGACACAAATCAGGCTTTTTGTTATGTTATCTGTTTCGCCTTTTTCACTTTTTCGTTTTTGATTTAGTGGCAACAAATCAGTTTGGACGAATTTTCTGACGATGGTGGACGCTTGATTTTCCACCGAAACAATTGTAAAATGTTTCTCCTGCTCAAATTAAACTGCGTTTGTGTGTAATTTGTTTTAAATATTATTTTTGCGCAGTGTATCGCTCATATTTCTCTCATTATCCGTTAATATATTAAGTTTTATAATTTAATATAATTATCAGCATTTTATAGAATTATTAGCAAGATCTACTCATATACTATGAATCATGTTGGAATGTTGCTGGTGTAGGCAGAGCTGTTAAGCTGTCAAATAACAGTTTCAAGTTAATTAAATGTCACACATATGCTACTTGTTATTTGTTTATGAGTTTTATAGCATTTTTGCAGTGTTATGGTCTAACATCCTCATCATCATCTCTAAATGCCTCGCCACCACAAGATGCTATCATTTTAAAGCGCTTATTATTTTTTCTGACTTTGATAATGTTCATTTACATAAAATTCGATGCCAATTATTAATAAATTTAAACTAAATGATTCCATTACATGAAAAATAACGACTACTAATACAATATTTCTTCATTTACAATAACCATATTTTTAATTTAAATTAACGTTGACCTTCTAATTAATATCGTCTTGCTCCAAACTTGTATAACAGCTGCCACATTTTCAACAGCCATGTTCTTTAAATAGGAATTTTAGGATATCACAAATTTTTTTCGTTAATAAAATTAAGAAAGGTGAATTCTGTGAAGGGTGGCACAGGGAATATTAATTAATCGTTAGAAATAGACATCGTCACTGGTTCGGGTATAAATATTATATTTGTCTGTGTATTAATGCTTTTTTATTATTATTAACTTACATGTATGTATTACTATAGTATTTAAATAATACTCTTAAGCTATAAATAATTTATAATAGTATTTATAATTTAAATGCTGATTTCATGAACACGGTTTAAATTCAGAGTTTCTTTATATTTAAACACGCATTCTTCCTTCCGTCTTCACGTATCTCTAGAAATGCAGACATTTCCATAATGACTTGCTGAAATGGCTGAATTACTAAAAAATAGTTAATTTATTTTAAATGCTGTATCCTAAATTTCTCCACTGATGTTCTTTTATGTAGAATAACATGGCAAAGTATCTGCAGAAATATTTAGAACAGCCCAACATATTATATCTCTCTATGTTCCTGTCTCTCCACAAAATCTTCCCCTGCGACAGCCTTTGGAAAAAGAATGAAGGCATATGCAGTACAAACCTGCCCACACGTTCAGAGAAGCCTACCTAGGAAAGTGGCTGCGGTCGTAGCGGTTGAAAAACTAGATACTAAGTTTTGGTCACTAAATACTGTTATTTCCTGACCTGAAACCAATTATCAAGACCTGTGTGAATCAAAGGTGGCAAGAGGAATGGGATCATCAAACCAATAACAAATTTTATAATATTAAACATACAATTGGTAACTGGCCCTCCTCATACCGTAAAAATCGGAAAGAGGAGGTTCTCCTTGCCAGACTTCGCATTGCGCATTCCCATCTCACCCATAGACATCTGTTGGAAGGAAAACCAGCACCAATTTGCCAAGTGTGCAATGAACCCATGAGTGTTTTACACATTTTAACTCAATGCCCCTATTATAGACTTGCTCGCACTCTTACTTATAACTCTTCATCACTGTCTGACATTTTGAATGACCATGCTGACCATACGCACGTTTTTAAATTTTTACAAAGTACTGGGTTTTACAACAGTCTTTGATTTTACCATGTTTGGCGCAGTATAGCCCAGATGCTCTTGCGCCATAAAAAATCCAAACAAAAAAATACTGTTATTTCCCCTGTAGATGTTCGGATACTTTAGATCAAATAATGTATAATTTATACATGCTTATATGTTTGATCGTATCAAGGGAATAAATAGTATTCGATAATAAGATATTTATCGAAAATTCCGCTCTTTCCGAGCTAGCTCTTCTATTTGTCAGCAAATATTTCCAAAGATTTAGCATTTATTTGCCGTACAGGACATTTCAGCGTAGCTTGTATGTATTGGAACACGAAATCATCGTAGACACTAAAGATTTGAGTCCTGACACAGGTCCACCAAATGTCTTTTGTCACGAAGAACCAGGCTGAGCTCCAAGTTATTGATTTTTATTCAGCTCCTACGTATTTGCGGTCAGCTACAAAATTAGATTTTGCAGCCCAGTAAGCCTCAAGCAATAACAGCAGGAGCTGACAGAATAGCTTGATAGAAATAGTTAGCATTTAAAGGGTTGCCTTTTCCGAAACTTTCTGAACGTTGACAAAATGGCCAGCGGCTACCTTTTGATAGAATTGAAAATATTTTCTGCAAAGGGAACCAGAACAACAAAAGTATACATCTCAGGTGTTCGAAAATGGAATAAAATTGCTCTGAACTTCTTTCGATGTCTATTTTAATTCGCGACAAACGAACAACAACAACAACAACTTTATTTTGGAGAGATTATGAATATTTTTAAGGGGATATATCGTGGTTACATTTGGTGATAAACGTTCGTGGTTCATGTCCGCCCGGGAAACAATGGGTAAAGACAAAATTTGACAAAACCCATGCTGCCCGAGAGATTATATATTGAATTATATTGCAAATAAATATAACTTAAATTATAAAAATAAAATAAAAACAGCTTTACCACTCACTCATCACAATATTATATACGCTCACACTATCTCCTTCCTCATTTTCACTTTACCATTGTAAAGAAAATATTCCAGATATTATGTAATAAAACTGAATTGCCTTGTATAATAATTTGTCAGTGGGCCCAAAATAGGGGGAAGAAAAGAAAAGCTGCCTTAAAACCCAAGATGTCTCTAAACATTGAAAAAAATTCTTATTTCATGTTTGAATTTGTTTAAAGATAGATAGGATTTGAGCGTTTGCGGTAGATTGTTCCATAAATTTGTGCCAGCATGACCTATTATACGGCACGCTAAGTCGATTCTAGCTCGCTGTGTTCTGTAATCGTTTTTAGAAGTGGTTGGATAATGGCGCTGAGGTGGATGAAGATCAAGACAGAATGAATTATTGATATTTTTTAAATATGAGAACGTGATTAAAGCAAGTTTATAATTTAATAATTTGTTGATCGGTAAGATGTTATGTATGCTCAATATTTCAGAATTAGTTATGTGCAATGCTTGCTTTAGTTTTATTATGTCTAAAAATCTATTTTGTAAGGTCTGAATTCTTCTTATATTCGCTTTTTTGGTAATTCCCTTGATTAGGTGATACTAAGAAATATTAGAAAACATAAAGGAATAATATAAATCGATAAGTACTTTTATTGGAAGATATTAGCTGATTCTGCGCAAAATGCCAATATTTCTACTTACGTTTGAGCACACATCACCAATATGATTGTCCCATTTTAAACTAGACTTCAGTATTACACCCAGAAATTTGGTTTCATTTGATAATGGAACTGGATCATTTCCAATAAGAGCTGTGTATTGGGAGAAGTCGTGGACGTTCCTTGAATAAGTAGACAAGAGACATTTAGTTTTATCTGTGTTTAGTGTTAAATGGTTATTATAGAAGTATTTGGTAAAGTTTTTTAAACCATTTTGGGCTATTGAGAAAAGTTCCGTGTAATCCTTGCTTTTATAAAAAAAGAGACTCGTATCATCAGCAAAACAGATGATTTACGATTGAATTGTAATAAAAAATATATCATTAATGTAAAAATTAAGAGCAAGGGACCAAGAGTAGATCCCTGAGGGACTCCTCATAGTGACTGTCCAATACTTGAAGAGTACTCACCTATTTGAACATATTGAATCCTGTTAGTTAAATAATTCCTAAACAATTTATTTTGATTACCCCTGACCCCTGCAGCCTGTAGTTTATAGAGTAGTTTTTCATGATTAATAGTGTCAAAAGCTTTAGATAAATGAAAAAATATCCCCTGTACACACTCTTTATTATCCAATAATGAGTAAATAAAATCAGTAGCTGTAATAAAGGCATGTTCAGTTGATTTGTGTTTTCTAAATCCGAACTGGCTATTGTGAATTATGTTGCATGTTTCAAAGAAATCCAATAATCAATTATGAAGCAGTTTTTCAAAAAGTTTTTATAAATACTGACAGAATTGAAATAGGTCTGTAATTGGAAACATTTGATTTTGATCATTTTTTTTAAATACGGGGTTGATTCTTGATGTTTTAAGTTCTATAGGGATGTCCCATCTCTGAATGCGAGGTTTAAAATATGTGTAAGTGGAGTTTTTATTTCATCTGCTGTATATCTGAGAGGAGTGGGGTGGATGTCATCACGACCAGGTCCCTTATTGATTTCTAAATTTGTGATGATCTTGTAAGTTCCAATATCCGTTATTTCATGAAGATAAAAGGAGTCTTTAATATTGTAATCGCCACATTTAAAATCTCGAGTATGACCAATTTAAAATACAAGCAGCAGCATAGCACAAACTCACGGGGATCAAGTGGCTTTAAAGAAGCTTATGTGATATGGTCTATGAGAAAATAACTCGTTTTGACATGCAAATTGGGGGTCTCTTGATTTCCCTCAGCCCCCCACCCCCCACCTTCTTACGCCATTGTCGGCAATACACATAAAGTTTGTTATACCAGTAAGCATGAATGAATGAATACAATGAAATCTGTGTATAAAAATGTTCTGGGGACCTGGAGGAGCTACAGAGAAATGTCACTGTATATATGTATTCATAAATATTGTGATTAATTATTAGCATCAGCGTTGTAGAGCTCTATTACGCGTTTCAGACAGAGGTCGCCGTCCTTCATCTGAAATCGTTTGAGACAAACTCCAAGTAAATACGCACTGTTTCTATATATTTCGTCAGGCACGTGCCAACGGGGGGGCAGGGCGTTTGTCACCTCCTCAGTCTCGGACGTGGGGAGGTGAAAAGTATATTTCGCTTCTCCACACAATCGAAGAATGCTATTAAAATTTTATCTCAAAAAAATAGCATCAAATATTGCCACTAATGTAGCAAAGTAAAAACAACTTTGGATTCTAATTTCATTTTTTGTCAATAGATACAGTCTGTATAATAATACTGATTTGTCAGGGTCCCCTGGCGTATCCATTGTTAAAAAAATTAGCGTTACTTAACCTGTACATTTTCATTCAGTAATTCTGAAACCATCGATTTTAAAGCGTGGGGCACTGAAAAATCAGTAAAATTGTAAATCATTCAAATGGTTATTGTTTTGTAATACATTTTTTAGCTATTCAATTAACTAATTCGCATGTAATTAACAATTAATTTATCTAATTTACATTTTAAAATAATTGTTGGGGTTTGTGCCAATTGATAGCTCCACCAGTTTGTCACCGTCAAATTTCTCTGGCCCTCCACTTTCCAAAGCGTCGGCACGTCTCTGTATTTCGTGTACCTTTCTCTGCGTAACGACATCGACATTATAGGCAGGGAATATTGAAAACAGAGAAATAAAAATAATCAAAATAAAGGGGAAGGGCTTGTAGTTAACGAGCGGAATTGAATCGGGCCTTCCACGTAAAATTTAAACAAGCCATAGATTTGTGGTAATTGACAAGGTCCGGATAAAGGAATGAGAAACACATTTCTTAATCGCGTTAATACGCTCTACACCATTGATACAAAAGTAAATATATTTTACGTGGTACTATATCGAGTTTACGCTTAAATATTGCGATATGAAGCTGGATGTCCGCTTATTTCCAATATTTAATGTTTGTTGCGTTAGTGGGGATCCTTTAAAAATAATAGTCGTTAATGCTTACGTATTCCTTTTTATTTGCATATACTGTATAATGTATACTTCGTACATAACAACGTTTAAGCGGCTCGTAAGGAAGTATGTTGGTGAAGGTGTTTTTAAAAGGCGTAGGAATTTTTGAAATTTGGAGAAAAATTTCGTCAAAAGGAATACAATATTTTCGATTAATAGAAAATCGATATATTCAATTTTTCTGACATCTATTAACAGCAAATGATTGATTTCCCTAAAATTCGGAAACTTCTCTGTGACCTTTCCTAAAAAGAATTCTGGTTGATAGGTTTGTAATGCTGTTAAATTGCCTGTAAAATTAAAATTTAAATTACTTTTTAGTTGCAAGTGAACAGAATTAGATTTTTTTCAACTAAAGAACTCTCTACTTTCGATAATAGCTTTAATGAGGGTTCTTTTAAAATACTAAGGTAATATTCTTTAATAAACCAGCTGAAAAAAATCCATTTTCTCATCCATAAAGTCCATTAACTTTTATTTAAATAAAAATATTTTTAATTGTTTACAATTACCATCGCAATTAATTAAAGATTTTTTTTTCTTAACTCAACTTGCTTCAGCAATGCTTTGCTAATGTTTGCGGGGTTTATTTATTAGTTCAAATAGAAATCCTTTAAAAAAACAAAACCTAAAAAATGGGATTAGGTTTTAATAATTTAATTTATTTTAATTGTTTAATTAACGCACTTGATTTATTTGCTGAAGTCATAGCTATTAAATGTGTAAAAGTTTATTAACTTTTGCAAAAAATTTAAAAGGTATGTAATATTTTGAATAATGTTCTCGGGCTTTTTGAAAAACAAAATAAAGTGTTTTTCCTTCTAAGTCTTTATAATTGTATCTCCGACCTTTTCTTTATTTGTAAAGCCAATTTATACAGAAAAGCGAAATAAATGAAGCACACTATAATACTGCTAAGAAAGGAAATCGGAGCTGGTTTATTAATCGTGTTATTGGATAATATAAAATTAGGAAATTATTTTTTTTTTACAATTATGTAGATTGAATTTCACTTTTAGCTCACATATTCATTCAAGAGGAATCCCCTTGCGAATTAATTAAGGCAATTAAGGTCACACGCCCAAGTTTTACGTCAAAGACCGAACTCTTTGACTCGTGACTGTCAGAAAGAAAAGAACTCGTCTTGATGCAAAACGACCTAGAAATTTCTATCTTGACATTTTTCTTATTGAACCTTTAAGACATAAATGGCTTTAATGATGTTGTCACACTTTTAACGACTGAATTTTACGACTTTTTTCACAATTCATAATAACATGTATGTCTGTAAAATTAGCAAGCATTCGCCGTTCATAACTGAATAAAAAATATATTTTACTTCTTCAATGTTTAAATACAGGAAATGTAGATTTATGTATAAGATACAAGGATGTAAGCTATATATTAACCTGTTAACCGGGGAATAAAATTTTGTGAAACTCGTTTCACACTGGGGACTTTTTTTGGGGGGAGACATTTTGGTAGTCTTCCGGGCATGACGAAAAATGTCGTCATACCCAGTTAACAGGTTAAGTTCTGAATTATTTTTATTTTAATTTTTTGCAAAGGGAATAGCGGGATAGATACAAATAAATTCGAACTGTACACAGCCCACATTTTTCGACGATCGCATAGTGGTGAAACCAGAGGTGGCCAACACTGTTTGGTATGTGTTACCTTATTATCACTATTATTATTATATATTACCCCATCTGTTTAGTTTACTTCTACCTAACTCTCGGCTGAGAGAGGCTACCCGGCTTATTACTTAATCCCAGTGCAGGGAATAGGATTTATGAGCACCGGGGCAGTTTAGCAGATCGGACGCTTAATACATTTAATTAATAATAATAATAAATAATTACACTTAATAGTAAGCTATGCTTATTGTATTATTAAAATCTCGAGTCGAGCTTCTAGGCATCTTCCTCTTCCTCTGTCCCCGCTTATCACTTCTAAGCTAAAGGTGAATCCAGAAAAAAATTGGGGTGGGCGCAAAGCTTGAAACTTAAATTAGACTTTCTGATTCAGAGAAAATTGCTGCCGAGTTTGAGTAAGTAATGAGTGCAAAATTGATGTTCTCTGGGGGCATGCGCTTTCTACGTCCCATTCCTGTATCCGCCCTCGGTTTGGACATGTAGTTTAGTAAAAATAATCGTTGACACTGGCTGAGTTCTTCTCCAAGATGACTGTTGCTGCGACGCAGTAGGGAGGTAATAATTAAACGTTAAGTTTTTGTATCATCGGCGTCGCTTACACCATCTTTCCGCCATTTTAGGTTTAAATGAAAACATAATTTCATTAAAGCATCGAGTTTTTAATTTTGTTTCAAATTTTGTAATTTTAACATGCATTCCAATAAGCTGAGCCTGCATGTTCCAAAAGGAACACTGAATTAGAACGGTAGTCCAATTTTTAGTCCAACACAAAACAATTTTCTTTCGTCAAAGAGCAAAAAAAATCGTAGTATGCAAATTTCATTAGAATTCCGAATTTTCAACTTTATATATACAGAAAGAGATGTTTTATATATTGTAATTTTATATGGGAAGGTATTGGTATAATTAATGGAAATATGTTAAAAATGTACAGAAATTAAATGAAATCAATTTATTTTGGCTTGGCATAATATTTGCAGAATAATAGGGAAAGTAATTTAAAGGTTAGAGCTATGCGAAGAGGAAGATGAAAAAGGCAAAGAAAGTAATTAATGAAGGTAATAAAATTAACCGGAAAAATATTTTTAGTTTGTAAATGTTGTGAATAAATAGTTTGTGAATATTGTGTTTTAGTTCAAATTTTTGAAAAGGTAAAGGAACATATACATGTAGAATTAATAAAAATTAAATTTAATGAGAGAAACATATATTTGTCGTAAAATAATGAATCTACGAGGGCAAGTCAGTAAATAGGATACAAAAGCTAATAAAAAAAAGAGAAACCAAGATACTTAGTTGAAAAGCATGTTTATTTCTCCACGTGATCGCCATTTACATTGATACATTTATTCCATCTCTTTATGAGTTTTCCAATATCTGTTGCATAAAAGGCTTTGGACTGCTGCATCAGCCACCAATGTACTTCGCGTTCAGCATCTGCATCAGTCGCGAAATGCTTTCCACCCAGGTGCAATTTGAGATGACGAAACAAGTGACAATCCCTTGGATCTAAGTCTGGTCTGTAAGGCAGGTATTAAAGAAGTTGCCACTAAAACTCTTCAATTTTCTCCCGGGTTATTCGAGCTGTGTGAGGCCTTGCAACTCATCAACTTTCCATACTGTTTCTTCTGTCGCAATCTCAACAGAATGACCACTTTCTCATTAACAATTTTAAACACCCTTCGGAAATTTTCTGTATTCAATTGTAGACTGCTTGACGGGACAAACAATTCTCACAGTAAACAGGAAGCATTTCCTTGTCGATATCAGTTTCCGGAAGTCGTTTCGCCTACAAAAAAACGCACAACACTTCCATTCTCTTCTAGCGTACACTCCTTGAGCACAGTCGCCATTTTCAAATGCAGCTGCACATCTGTACAACCGTTGTCTCAAATTGAAAATGGATATCATATAGTTGGATAGTGCTGCCACCTATTGACATATTTTGAAATAATTTACTACTAATTTCCAACCTCTCATATGGGTTTGTAACCTACTTACCGACTTGCCCTTATACTTTACCTAAAATAATGACCGAAATGGGGCGAGACAACTTCAATTTCAAAGGCTTACTTTTCAAATACAAACTTTGTAACAAATTGCCAGAAGAATTAAAGATATTGAATAGTACTGTTATATGCAAAACCAATTCACGTAATTATCTAATCTCACGATGAAAATGGTGGAGGAAAATGATGGAAAATGGATAAAAATGATGGAAAAGAATGGAGAATGATGGGTTAAAGAACTCTGGAATTGAATGTATTGGAATAACCTAGTGGATTTACAATTTATAATTTATTATTTTTAATATTTAATGCGTGCATATAGTTAATTGGTATGTTCAATTATGATTTACCAATATCAGATCCCAGCGTTTTTTAATATCCTTGTAGTTATTTTCCTTTGACCTTTCCATGTATCATTAAATTCCGTATGTATATTTGGAGATGATGGCATATAATTTACTTCGATTTTAACTATGCATGTGAATATTAAATAAAACTTATTGATTGATTGTTATTTTAAATTATGCGGGTTTGGGTGCATTCGAATTAGTTTAGTCTGGATGTTCAAAGACGCGCCGAATTAGGGAGATAGGGCCATTTTCTAGCCCAATCGAAACAATTTATTTTTATTGAAAAGGAAAATAAACTGCACGGCAAAATTTTTGAATTTCACTAAAATATCGCTTTTTTTTTTCGTCTCACAATTGAACCAGATGGATCTATGTATTCGACACGGAATTTTAAATTAGATATGACTTTTTTTCCCAAAAGGAGGCAACGTCTATTTATTAAAAACGAAAAAGGTTACATTGTTATATATGCGAAACTCTTTAGAATCATACAGAATCCAGATGATATTGATATTGTATATTGTTATTGTGAAGATTGTAGACGGTGTTTTCCTACGCCCTCTCATTTATTTCTCTGTAATATAGACAGATAGCAACTTCTAGATTTCCTAAATAAACGAAAATTAATTTGTGGATAACTATTAATTCAATCAATTTATTAATTAAATGCTTGATTATAAATACAGGAGTTGGACAAAAATATGGAACCACGGTTAAAAATTCGTGCCTTAAATTACATTTGTGCCATATCGGAGTTTTTAAGTGGTGCTGTCTCCTTATCATAACGCAACTGCCGATATAATGTCTTCTACTCGTTGTAGCCATCAGTTTTTGTCGAAACAGAATCGTGTGCAGTTGTGTGTGAATTATGCCAGCACTGACGGAATTTCAAAGCGGCCAAATTGTTAGGACTCCTATGGTGAGTGCTTTCGTAAGCAAGGTAGCGGAAATTTTCGGTGCATGATGGGGTACAATATCCAAGATGATGACTGCGTACAGTAAGACTGGAAAAAATTGCATCTGAAGAACACCAGCGTGGACGGAAATATGTGTTGAATGACAAAGACGGACGAACGTTGCTTAAGGCTGTGATGGAAAATCAGAAATCTACAGCTGAAAAAGCGACTACCGAACTGAATGTCATACACAATGTATACTGAATATCATACATCATCAAAACTGCACAAGTAAAATTTTTATGAACGAACTGCCATTCCAAAACCACTCATCAACAATCAAAATGCTAGTGAGAGGAGACGGTCGAGCCACAGTCACATAAAACCTGGACTATGGAGCAATGGACAAAGGTCATTTAGTCAGATAAGTCAAGTTTTAGACCATTTCTGACTTCGGTCTGAATTCACGTTTGGAGAACGCCAACCGAAGCTTACAATTCAAACTGTTTGCTAACAAAAGTGAAACATGACGGAGACTCCGTCATAATATGGGAAGTATTATCGTGGTATTCTACCGGACTCATTATTACTCTACAAGGTAACGTCACTACTAACGACTACGTGACCATTTGTAGTGACTTGGTCCATCCCATGGTGCAAATTCTGTTCCCTGATGGTGATGCTGGTTGTTAAGGTAACAAAGGTTCCCACGGCTTACATCATCCAAGACTGGTTTTCTAAGTGCCGTGATGAAGTTTCGCATATTTCATGAGCTCCACAACCGCCGAATGTCAATATTATTGAGCCCTTGTTGTCAGTGTTGGAAACAAATATTCGAACGCGCTATCCACCTCCAATCTTAAGGGAACTTGCCAATATTTTGCAGGAATAACGCTTTGATATGCCCCTGAAGACTATATTGACCTCTATTACCCGTGTTAACAAGACTGCAAGCTGTTCTGAATGCCTAATGTGGTTCTGCGCCATATTAGTCAAGATTACATACTTTTCCAAAGTGTTTCCATATCTTTATGAAGCCTCTGTATAATTCAAACACATAGCCCCATTTAATATTTTATGTGGTCCGCCGGCTCGTTAAAAATATAATTTGTTTTACTCAAAATTGACTTTTAGTATATCTATTGAAGATACGACTGGGCATATGCAAATGGGACTAATTAACTAAAATTAGTGCATAACATAAATTTGAAAGAACAATTCAGTGAGAGACACTGAATCCTGTTCTAAATGTACTACAAGAATAAATAAAAACAGCACAATGATACAATGGCAGATCGACTGTATAACCAACGAAAACAGTTTTTCATGAAAAAATTTACAAACAACGGAATAGAATTCGCTCTGGTTAAAAAAGAAGTTTGGGATAAAACACTTTAAAAAGAACCGCTAGCGAAGAAAAATTTTAAAGAATGGCTAGAGAAAAAAAACCTTCTTATTCTCGCGACAAGTTTTTTTTCTCACCACTAAAATAAACCAGCAGAAAAATCTACAGTGCCATGATTCATCCATTCCATAAAATTTATCATTATTTCATATTTTGATTCAGTTTTGATTTGCACCTTCCGTTTGTTTTTAAAAATTCCTATTATTTTTGGCTATAAAATTTTTAAAAAGCGAAATTTTTTAAATTATAAAGTAACTTAGATAATAAGATAAACTCCAATTATGTGTTTCTATTTTGCATTTAATTCGAATTTGTGCACTCGTTCACTTAAAAAATGTAAATATGTTTCAAATTCTCGGTTTCACTTTATTCATTAAAACCATTTTAAGAAATTTCAAATATATTAACGAGATAGACAATGCTTCATTGTTACGAGTTTTTATTAGAAAATAAAATAAAAACTAGAGCGACATAAAAAAAAAAACAATCATTGAATAGTCTTCCTTCGAATTTCCTTTTTCTCGATGGCAACAGCGCTCCAAAAATTTCGTCCTTTCTTTTAAAAGTAAATGAAGGACATAAATTGCATAGGAAACAAAAAAAAAGTCGCCCATTAAGTGTACGACGATGAAAAAACTGTTGTTCTTGTGTATCTACTCCAAAGTGTAATTTTTTCCTCGAATTTTATTTCTCCCAACTCCATGGCCTGCCTCGCTTTGTTAGAAAAAAGAGATTGGTTTCTGTCACTAGTCATAAAAAGCACGAAGCAACAAGATGTTAGACGAAGTATCAACAATCAATGACTGGAGATTTTTCGCGGCAATAATCTTCTTTTTCGAAATGTTTTTTTCATTTTCTTTCTGCGAAAGAGTGTATTGGGTTGTATCCTATCGTTAGTTTCGAGATCGTAACATTGCATTATCATAAAAAGGCTATTGGATTGAAAGAAGCTCCAGAATATACGATTTTATTATTACCGTAGTATTTACCTTTGGCTTTTCCAAATTGCGCTGTATATTATCGTCAATATTCTATTTCTTCTCGGGGATAGACGTATCGATAAATCATATCTCTTGATGGCTTTAGAATTGATAGAAGACTGTTTTTCAGTCAAGTCACTGCTGTATTTCCTTCAGTGGTAATGAATGTCATTTTTCAGTTGTATTATTTGAAGGAGGCTGCGCCAATTTGAAGCAAGATTCTGTGCGAAGGATTTAAATTCTATTTGTGAGTATGAGACTTTTAGTTTGAGGGAATAGAATTAGGAGATGGACTTGATTTCCCAATCGTCGACCATTTGCAAAATCCAAGGTTCGTTTGAAATAGAGCTTGGAATCCAAATAGCATCATGTCTTAAATGTTTACTGCTTTGTTGAATATAATATTCCTTTAGTTATTCACCCATATGGCCTTGAATCACCCATTATTTTACTAATCAGTAGAAGCTTTTTAGTCCGGCATTCTTTGGTTCAGCACATTCTATAATCCGGCACCCATCGAGCTGCTCGTGTTCGGTTTCTCCGGCGTTTGTTGACATCGTCCACCAGGTCGGATGAAGAAGGAGACATGGCAGATGAAGCTAAAGTCTCGTGGAAACAGGCTTCTGACGTATTAAATATATTTAAAAAATTTGTCAAATCCAACAAAAGATATAACTCTGCAGAAATAATAAATTTGTGTATAATCTGTAACGTTTCTTTAAAGAAAATATCCGAATCATGGAGGCAACGTGATATCAGAGACGTTTTTAAACAAAAACGCTCATGTGTATTTTTTCTTGCCATATAGCAGCTTATTGCAACTTCTTTTAAAGAGCACTGCACTGTATTAATTTTTCTTTGGTATTCCCGTTAAAACCATATTAACGTTCGATAATCCGGCAAAATTGCTAATACGGCACGGCCGTAGTCCCGAGCTTGCCGGATTAAAGAGATCCCGCAGTATTTCTGTAAGAAGCTGAAGAAAAATTGGAAAGCCCTTTCTTGTTGTCATCAGATGAAAATAGACGAGAGAAAATATCACATTCTTACATTTTTAATTTAAATGTTCAATTAAAAGCAACTTAAGGTGGGAAATCGTGATATTCAAACTCAGGTGATGAATAGATTTTATCGTTTTAGATTTTAATAAGTATGTCGACTGCTGATATGGAAATGACAAAGGAAATTCATTAAGTTAGGAAATAACAACTGAAGCTAAAACAAAATGTTTTCATAATTTACAATGCCAAGATTATTATTTGATATCCCAATTAATTTTTCTATCCTGATTTAGAAGTATAAAATTTATTTTGACAGATTAACAGAATTTTCTGCAATTTGTAAAGCGTTGCCATTTAAATAATTCTTTACCAGATATTTAAATACTAACGCAAAAAAAAATATATTTTAAGCCATCTGAATATCTTTGGATTCCCGATTTATGAGTTTATATAGATATATATTTATATTATAAAGAATTTATATATAAGCATCTTTGGATAAATATGAATGCTAGTTAGGAAGTGTAGGTATGCAATAATTGCCCAAGTAGTGGTAATAATGATAATAATAATACGCTGTAAATCGATATATTAATAACTATAATTGTATATTTTGCTATATTTAATGAATATTTTTGCAATAATTATTTGAATTTCCTACAGAATACGATATTTAATTGCAGTTGCAACCTTAACAGAAAATTCTTCTTTTCAACTCAACGATTAATAATTATACTGATTTCTGCATGGTGTTTTTTCCTAATTAGAATATCGTTTTCCTGACCACCTGTGAAGTCGATATTCCGTATAGCCCTTTTATCAATAAATTTATGCACAGTGATATGTACTGCGAAGTAAATATATAAAAGAAATATTTATGTTTCAATGAGTACAATGAACTATGTCAATAATGATACGTTAAGGACAAGGATCAGATATTGTTCTAGAAAAAGTTGATCGTAGTACAATTTATTAGGTAGCTAAAAAATTTCTGTCATCATAGAGTCTATTTATGTCACACTCTATAGAGGTCGCTGCAGCAACTGATTATTTTACAAACGAGTTTTCTTAGTTCATTTTTGGATGTTTCGTAAAGTTAAAATATTATTCTTTCATTCAAGAAAATTCCATTGATGTGAGTTACAACACATTTGAAATGTCTGTAAAATTTAACATTATTCGATCGTATTTGCTTTACGACTTTAAACTCGGCACACACACACATGCACACATTACTGAAACATGTCATAAAATACGTGTTGCATTTGAAAGCAACGCTGTACACACCGTGCTGCAAAAAGGCGGCACTAAATTTATTTCTCACATAGATTTGGAAGACTTTCTGGTATTAATGACGAAGATTAAAATTGCTGTCGAAAATGTGTGATTCCGTCTTAACGTTTCAAAGACATTCAAAGATATTCCACCTAATGACATAATGTCAAATTTTCGTTATCAATAACAGTTTTTCAAAGCATAGTGTACCTTGCAGCAATTTTCAATTTGGCCTTTCTATTCGTTTGCATCTACATCGATTTGGGAAGGTGTGGAAACTCTGTAAGTGGGTCCCTATGCGATTTGTCGGTCATCAGTACGATTTAAAGGCGTACATTCTACTCCTCACTCATTTTCCATCAAGTGGTGTAGTCCTAAAACAAGTAGCCTAGCGCTCTTCTAAATCAGAGGTGATGAAATCAACCATAGGCATAAATCAAGGAACCTCATAACCAGTCAATAGCCCATTAATCTGATAGGGACAGAAACTATCATCATGTATGGGTTGTTGAGCTGGCATTGCAAGACCCCTCAAATGCCCTCCTGGATCTGACACTGCCAGCAGCATATAGCTTCGTATATGCGTAAAATAACAATGATGTTTAAACGCAATGTAATGTTTAAGCGTAAAATAATTATAATAATAATAATGTGATACAAACACGTATGTGCCCAAGCCGAAGTAAACCAGGAGTGACCTCTGAAGTGAAATAATAAAATAAAAAAAACAATGGAAAAAGATAGCGAAAAGACCGCCTTTTCATTCTTGTCGCTTTCATCGTGTCAAACAATGCACTATGGCTTTTCTCTATTTTCGGAACACAGTTTGTGATAAGTGTTCGAAGCTATCGATTCGTTTAAATTCCCACGATTCTTAGTTGATTTATTCAAAATTTTAGGGTCATTGCTCTAAAACACAATTTTCTTAATAGAATTGTCGAATCCACATATTTTTTATTTACTACTTGAACAGAATTTTGTTTATAAAATGTATGATTTCCTAAAACTTTGCCCTAGCGCCGCTAGGCTGCGCTAGGCCTCGAATACACCCATGTTCCCATCATAAAAAAACTGTTTGTTGGTCCCATCATCAAAAAGATTGTAACTCCTTGCTGTGTGCGTTGTAAAATGAATCCACTACTTTAACAATAAGCGAATGATATCATTGATTTTCTCAAAAATATAAAATTCTCTATTTTACAAAGGATAGGGGATTAGGATTTACCATCCTAAGAAGCTAATGCTTCGTGTGTGGTAAACTTCAATCTATATCAAGCACCAATGCACCAGAAGTTTCTGCTCAAAAGCTAAAAATCACAACTGGAGTATACACCAGTCAACTCAAACATACAAGCGCAGAAAACATTGATTTAAAAGAGTTAGCACTCATAAATATAAGATGAAATTCTTGCAGGATAATACTATACAAACCATGCAAGGAATATTACCCACGATATAATTAGCGCCAATCCACCCAACTTTCTAGGTATTTTCTAAATTAATGAACATTTTCCTTGTTCTTGATGATCACATGCAGAAAGGATAGTTTAGCTATGAGGCAGAGATAAAATCGTATGTGGCCAGTATTTCGGCTTCTTAAGGCAAAACATTTTACAAAAACCGTATAGATGAATCTAGGCCTCGTTGAAAAAATGCTGTTGATTGTAGCGATGCCCATTTGGACGTGCAAAATTATTTTTTCAATATTTCGATTTTATAACTGTTCAATTTTCGTCTGGGAGAGCAACAGAAATTTTTGGTTATTCGACACATCTCTCACGACCGAGAAAAACATCGTTATGGACAGATTTCACTTTATTTTGAAATGGCATACTTAACTTTCAATTCTTCGCTTTCAATAAACCAATGATTATTCCTTGTATTGGGAGACAACAGTTCTCCTGGGTTTATGCTTGGAGAGCCATTATTTCTTAATTGAACTTTCATCATTTACAAAATAATGGACGTTCTAAAAAGGAAGAATTATTTATAATAAAATTCAAAATTATTTTGTAACGTAGTTGGAAACATATTATGCAATGATGCTTGGAACGGTTTTTTTTTCCCCTTAGGTCCGTTTAGGGTTATCTTTAAAGGGTTTTTTAATTACCAGGATTATGAGAGAGTGTACCTTTAATATAGCGTAGGGAACAACGTAAACCATTCAACGTAAAAGTAGAATTTGTTTTAACATTAGAGATGAATTTTACATTGAAGGTTATGTTTTAACAATATTCATCTAGCAGAGATCTCATACACAACTGAAAACAATGAGACACCCCCAATTCTTCTCAAAGCGAGTTAGAGATGACTTTAAGGGAAAAGCAAAACTTACAATTACCAACAAATCTTAATACATGGATCATCAAACAACAAATCACGTGTTAAAACCTCTCCCTTTTGACATTAAAAGGTCATTAGTTCTACAAATAAATCAATTAACATTTCCTCCTATAAATTAATTAACAGTTTCTCATGAAATTTAATTAACAGTTCTTCAGACAAATAAATTAACAGTTCCTCAGACAAATTAATAATAGTTCTTCAGAGACATTGTGAACAGTTTAAGTCGAACTAATCAACATTTCCGCAGACAAATTAGTAGTTTCTCAGATATATTAGTTAACAATCCTTCAGACGAATTAATGAACAGTTCCTCTGAAAAATTATTAACAGTTCCTCGAAAAATTGATGGAAAGTCGAAATTGTAAATTTTCAGAATTCAACATACATAGTTTGGACTTGCTGAGATGGAAATAATCTCAATATATTGGTCGAAATATACGGTCCATTACAACGACACCACACAACAAATATTTTTCCTTAAAAAAGTGATAGGTTCTCCTATGCCAAACTGCACACCTCCACCTAGGAATACGTGCATGCATGACACAGGTTAGCTAGCCACTATCGAATTAACCGTCTGACTGGAGTACTTATCCCTCGATTTTCACGGGCAACATGAATGTAACAAAATTTGCTCAATCCCTCGATTTTCGCGGGTATGAAATTTTTCCATCTTTCATCTCTCATCATCTTTGGTTACAAAAATGTGCTACATATTTTAACTCTCAATTACATGTAGATTTGAAATATTGAATAAAAAGAAATATGCAGTTTTTGAAGAGATTGTTATAAAAAGAAAAAATATTCAGCAGCCATAGTCTTAAACCATAACACAGGTTATAAATTTCTGATTTAATTTATAATATTCAGAGACATGCGCCTATAAAGATCAAACGAGGGCTGTGAATATGACCCAACATCACGAAATCTAGTGGGCTGTAAAGAAGAAAAAAAAATGCATTATCATAGTCACAATCGAACCATTGACAATTCCCTGCAGACTAGAGTGTCTTACCAACTAGACCACCGCAAAAAGGGAAATTGCGTTTTTTCTTCGTATATAAGTTTTTTAAGATATTTTTACCCTTTTTTCTTCTTTACTCATTTAAGAATTATTTCAAATTACTCTCTTTCGGATGGATGGAGGGATGATGACGATTACCACCCTAATTCCCCATAATAATATCATTGTCCTGATTATCATATTATGATATCATATTATGATATCCATAATATCCTGATTCTGTAGAACAATTATTTACTATCTACTATGATTTTAATTATCCCATCCGTATTCCGATGGCGGACACAGACTTTCATTTTGGAGGGGTCAAGGACAGAATTTGCCATGGTCTTGGAATAACACCCTTGTGTTTTGATGGTGATGACCCCTTTGACCCCTTGTGTCCGCCATTGTCATATTCAAGATAAAATGCCGAAATCCTCAGTTAATTATAATTATTAATTATTTAAATTTATTAAAAACTGTCGACCACAAAGGGACTACAGTTATCAATGTCGATGAGTAGTTAAATATTGATGCTAGTCAGCTTAAAGTTATTAGGTTAATGCAAAATTAATCTACGAAAAAATTAATTTCGTCGCAAGTTTTTAAACCAGATTTAGATGCTTCAAAATATTTTAGTACATAAATCTTAAAGTACTAAATTCTACTATTAAAACTGCAATAATATTTTGTATAATTTTCTGTACTCTTGATCATTTGATGAATTAAAAAAAACGTGGGTGGCAAAAATTATAGTATAAACTAACCAAGTTCATCGGATTAAAGCAACTTCATTCCCAAAATATGCTGGAAAACTTTCTCACATTTTGTTCGCCTCTGTTTGATATATCCAGCAAAGGAGTTTAGGATTATATATACATTTTCGATTCCCTTTTATTCTAAAGGAAATTTTATCCTACGAAGCTATCAAAAATTCTGAAAATTTCCTGAAGAACAAAGATATTTCATGAATACATTTAAACTTTGTGAAGAAAATTTAGTTGTATAACACATCTTGCGTTTCCTTTCGAAGAACTACGTGCGGTCATTCAACATTATAGCGGTGTAACTTTTCTCATCTAAATAATCATGCATCACAAGGCAGAGATCCATGAAAAAATCCATGGTTTAAGAATGACAATTCGCAACCTTTTTAAAAGTATTAATTTTATATTAATTTCATTATTTTGAAGTAACTAAAAGGTACCTAAATATTGAAATAAAGAATTAATGTAGATGCCAAATAAAAGGATAATAGATTTCAATCTCAACTAAACACTGGAATATTGAATTATGAAAACTTTTAGAAATCTATTTGACTGGTTTTTAAATAATAGTAATAGTTTATTTCTAAGTATATTTACCTATAGTGTGACATTTTGATGAAAGAAGTATTGCAAATGATCTCATTTGTTAGAGGACAATTTCCGGATAGAAAAACTTTTGACACAATTTGAAACAAAATCTGAACATCGAATTTTTCATGAAAATCGCATACATTGACCTGCAAAAATTTTTGGTTTTCGGCAGAAAAAAATTGTCCTGTTTCGGCCCAAAAAATTGTCTAATCCATTCGACTCCTATTGTGTTGGCACCATCACACCTAGCTGATTCGAATGAGACATGATTTGAAACAATGGGAATACCAAATTTTGCATGAAAATCACCTACCTTGACATGCAAACATTTTTGGTTTTTGACGGTAAAAAAGTTGTCCCGTTTCGTGTGAAAAAATGGCCTAATCGTTACGACTCATATTGTGTTGGCACAGTCAGAACTAGCTAATTCGAATGGGACACGATTTGAAACAAAATCGGAATATAAATTTTTTTCATGAAAATCGCATACATTGGCATGAAGAAATTTTCGATTCCGGCCGACAAAAATCGTTCTGTTTCGTACTAAAAGGTAGTCCAATCGCTTCAACTCCTATTTTGTTGGCACCGTCAGACTTAACTGATTCGAATGGGCCACAATTTGAAACAAAATCCGCATATCTTGGATTTTCCGAGGGCCTTGTCCATTCGACAGCACGGCCTAGTGGCCAGGGAGGCGCGTCGTCCTGGACCCCGGTATCCAGGAGGCCCAGTCCACCCCTTAAATAACAATGTGGGATTCTTAAGAAGCCTGCCTTTTGAAGCGAACTAGTGATGATTGAAAACGTTCGAAATTTTTACCTGAGAAACAAACATTTGGGACAAACTCTGTATTAAATCAATCACTTTCAATGAATGATAGATATACTCGCCATTCAAAACCACTTCTGCGTAAAATGAAAAGCAAGTTATAGATGGCTTACCGCGGTAGTAAATCACTGAATAATTTTTATTTTGCAGACTTATGTCAAACGTCCTCGAGTGTCTTGACAATTTTTAGGATTATGGAAAACAAAATGACGAAGACATCTAGTCCTTTTTTCTATTTTTTTTTTAATAATTTACTCTCTTTAATATTGAGTAATGCTATAATATTTATACTTCAACTGCTACTTTTGGTGTAGATCGACTATGCAAAGGAATACGCGGGGTATTTTTATATATATTCATATAAGCATGGTTATGATTTCTGCTTACAGGTGAACATATTGTTGTGTGAAATATAACAATAAAACGATTACAATTTCAAACTGCATACGATATCAGCTTATTGATTTGAAAAGATATCCCAGACATCAAACATGTTATTTCCATGTGCAGGTGCTGAAGAAATGAATTTTAATTTACATATGCTGCATCGGCTTTAAATTTTAAATATATTTATTATGTCTATTTCAAACATTTTAGGTTTAAAGAACTCTGAAACTGTCTTCATGAAGAAAAATGAATTTAACAGCAAGTTAGTTTATCTTTTTAAATACAAAACGGAAACAAATGACGTAAAAGGGTTCATCAGCAGTAAGAAAAACCTGTTAATTAAAATATTCGGCGAAATGAAAAATTAATTGAATCGAATCAAATCAAATCCTTTTCGTTTTCAAAATATTTTTCTTGCACACAATTTCAGTTCAAGAAACATTTAAAAACTAACCTAAGTGAATTAATCGGGTTAAGTAATGTTTATTTCTTGACAGCTTTAATTCGTAAGTTTGTAAGAAGTGGGGAGAACGTTGTTAAATTTTAGAATTTCATTAAAAAGAGCGAACGTGAATCTGGCAACGCACTAATGACTTCAGGTATTCGCTTATGTAAAACAGGCTAGTAGCATCATCTACGAGGGAAAGTTGATTAAAAGTCTCTGAGGCATTTAAAAATGCATATTCCACTGTTTCCTCCTAGCGAAAATCTGAAAACTTCGGGCCCGGCAACTATAATTATTCCATTATTTTGAAAACCTCTTCCGCCGCTTTTACAGCAAATAAAATGAATGCTTTTAAAAGAGTGCGGATTGTTACTCTCAAACGAAGTGTTTTCGAGCTATTCTTCTGGCGCATAATTACTAAATGAATTTAAAGTCACAAAAGAATGTATATCTTGTTTGCGGCACTTGTCATTACATGGATGACTTTCTAAAATGAGACGCAAAATGAGCTTCGTGGCTAAATTTCCCGCGCAAAAGCTTTGGGCGAGCGCGTATATATAAAACAAATTCTTTCTTTAGAAAAGTTTCGGAATTTTGTATATATTTTACAGAACGAAATTATTTTATGGGACAAAAGAGTGATTCAGATGCACAGGTAATTCATACACACTGTCCCCAATATGGTAAATAGAACCAGGGCGCATTTAGAGACCTCATTCATCTCGGGGGCTGAGATTGATTCTCCAGTTTAGTTTTATAAGACGGGGCTAAAAATATTTTAAGAAGAACTTCGAAAACTTTTTTTTTTTGAAGAAGAAGACTAAAGTCCCTATTAGTCTTCCTGGCTACGTCATACACGCACAACGCGAAATTTCTCTCTCTCTCTCTGGCAACATCACTCACTTTGCGGCTTCATTCCAATTTCCAAATAATTCTTCTTTATGTACCTGCGTCTAGATCAGCGGTTCTTAAAAGTTTTCCCAACACGCACTCTTCGAAATATTTCTTGAATACCGCGGAATACTAAAATTTAAGGTTTAGAACCCTAAAGAACTTTGAATATCTACTTACAGTTGTTCATCAAGTGTCTTGAAATTTGGAAGGAAGGGAGAAATAATAGATAGGCACATTTTGACGTGAATATATTTAGAAATTCACTCCAGTACTGGGTGATAACTTAGGAATCTTGATATGAAGTTTGCATGACGGTAAAAGGAAACACTGATTAATTCCGAAATCACAAGTTCGGTTAGAATGATTTTGTTATTATTCTAACCATTATATATTCCCACTCTTAACAAAATATGTAGTCACCGCAGAGCGTGCCCAGTACACGAGGGGCAGGGCTCGATGCGCAAAGGAAAGTTAGAGAATCCGCGGAAATTTCCAGTCAGTACAGCTCACGATTCTCTCTCTCACTCTCTCTCCGTACAGCTACAACACTGGATTGTAGGCATAGTTAATTTTCATTACCGATTGCCAGAGTACGTGTAGTCACCAAATCCTACAGTCGTCTTTTGGGCATTTAGCCTTTGGAAAACACCGTTACGAAGTAACTAACACAAAGACTTTCTAATAACAAGTTTCATAATAATGTTCAAAAAATAAGTTTGATAAAACAGGTTTATCTTTCATTGCTATACAGATGTTCATCTAGCTTACGTCACCCCTTTCAAATGGAAAAACACATCTAAGGTTTCATACCCCCTGGTTTAATAAAATTAACATCTAAATGGACGCATGGTGGAGAATTCTTGGCCCAAACGTGAGGCTCAGGTTTGGGCCATAAATTCCCGAATTGCATAAATTTGGACATGGGAAATTGTTTTGGACCGTAACAAGTGGTGGCACTTTTTCCAATATGATTCTAGGCTGGAACAGCACATTTTCCAAATTTTATTACATGATTAACTAATGTGGATGCAAATAACAATATTACTTTAGTTCCAGAACGGCTAATTTTTGGACATTGGTTCAATGTACCAAAACTGTTTCTTTTGATGTTCTTCACCTATTACTCATAGTTTACAATGCCCAGTTGCTTCCAGTATGGGAAAACAATTGTTTTCCACAACTTTGACGATTAAATGTCAACACTACTCAGGGCCAGGGAAGGGAATTTCTGATTTTTTTTTCTCTGCTGCATTATTAGGCACTTGAATTACGTGTCAAAAATGTTTTTTGTTTTTGTAATTGCCTACGTAGCAACGATGTGGATGTAAATAATACTTTCACTGTACAGCCAAATCGGATCCTTTGCGGACCTGATTTCGCCAAATATGGCTTATTTGGCGTCCTTTACCACCCCTTTCAGTTTGTTCCATTAGTTTTGAATCACCCTGTGTATTTATTGTTGCCATCTTTCAATAAAACAAAACAAGGAAAATCAATATATTGGACGTAAAATCGCCGATCCAACGATCAGTGGTCGAGAATCATCCACTAAAATATTCTTCGCTCAAAAAAATTCTTTCTTTGATTATATAATTTTTTATTGGATTTGAACCCCATCTTGTACTTCGTGGCCATGACATGAGGTTGTCATCTAAGCACTATCCATTAGAAGCAAGTACAAGAATATCCAATGCTTTTAATACTAGACTACTTTTTATTTTACGATTTCAAACTTTTTGGTCATTCTATTTGATCTCAGAGATAGCTTTGTTGATGTAAGATACATTGATGGTTATAGTATCGCTAGAAACCAATTTTTTATGTCCTGTTTCCTTAAATATACGTTTTTCTTTGCTAACGTCACTTTTCACATTCCATTATTCAAAGAGGTAAATTTCAATTTCAAGAAATCACTTTGTGGGAATAGGAAAATCTCGTTTTTCAATTTCAGCGTCATTTTTTCTGTAAATTCTATGTGACATCCAAGCCGACGTACATTTGCAAAAATCAGAATTGATACAGAATCGAATCTAAAATTAAATTATTTTAAAGTCCTGAATATTAATCTTTCTCTCTCTCTCTCTCTCTATCTCTCTATCTCTGCTCTCCTTTCTTCCGTTGTTTTGTTTTTCCTTAATATTTCTGTGCAGAACTTTCTTATCTTTTTCGCAAATAACTTACTTCTTTAAACTAATCAAAAACATGAAAGTTCAGGAAAGAGAAATGCTACAGATTACATTTCAAACACTTCTTAATGAACTAATCATCATAAAAATCTGTCACTTCACTCAGAAAGCTGCGAATATGTTAGATAATTTGAAATTTTGTGATGTTTTTAGCTTTCATTTATTTAAATTTTCTATTCTAAAATAGTCATTTTCAAGTGTAAATGTCATGAAAGAAAAAATATTTTTATTACTAAATTTTAGGAACTCCAAATTATTGCAAAATTATTTTTAAGAATAATGTTTAATTAAAAACGAATAAGTAAATTAAAACATTTCATTAGTTAATAAAAGTTATTCATTAGTTAATAAAAGTTATTGATTAGTTAATAAAAAAGTTATTCATTAGTTAATAAAAAGTTGTTAAGGTAGTATTACCCTCCGCAGGGATAACATAATTGCAAATATAGTCAATACAAGAAAGTCTACGGGCGAGATTTTTTTTTTTTTTTGCGAGTTTTCGTGGGGGAATTTTTTTTTTTTTTATACAATAATTTATTTTTTTATTTTTGCCACCCACGTATTAATTACAGCTCAAACTAGAGCTTATGTAATTTTGGAGAAAAAGAGACGCTTTCCCCATCCTGGATTCGAACCAGGGTCCCTCCGTTTAGCCCGGAGTGTCTTGGACCGCTAGACGAATGAGGACAGGAAACAACGCTCTCTTTCTCCGTATGTAAAGATGTTAAGGTATTATTACCCTCCGCAGGGATAACACAATTGCCAAATATGGTCAACACAAGAAAGCCTCCGGGGCGAGATTTTTGTGAGTTTTCGTGGGGGAAATTTATTATACTATAATTTTTGCCACCCACGTATTAATTACAGCTCAAACTAGAGCTTATTTGTTTTGGATCTCGCCCCGGAGGCTTTCTTGTGTTGACCATATTTGGCAATTGTGTTATCCCTGCGGAGGGTAATAATACCTTAACATCTTTACATACGGAGATACGTATATATGCATACCGTATACATACGTGGGTGGCAAAAATTATTGCATAATTTATAAAAAAGTTATTCCTTAGTTAATAAAAAGTTATTCATTAGTTAATAAAAAGTTATTCCTTAGTTAATAAAAACTTAATTACAAAACTCGACAGTGAGAAAGTAAATTCAATGAAATTAAATTAAATCCACTTCAGTTTCCTAATATGATTGCGTTTTGTAAAATCTCAGATGACAAAATACTAAAAAAACGTTTAAAAAATTAATTTTGTTAGGACATATCTATTTGTTGAAAATTGCAACTCGCGGCTTTATACGAAAGAAAGAAATACTTTTTAACCTTCATAATTCTGTTGAACTGGAAAGACGTGTCATTTGCAACATGCTAATGTTTTGATTATTTAAAACGGACCTGCATTATTTATGAGGAAAAGTTTATTTCAAATTTCGGATGCTTTTAGAAGCGCATATATTTCTGCATTTCATTGAAAATCGAACTCGATAATTTTGCGCCCCGCATTTGTAACTATTTTGAAAACTTTCCTCAACTTCTACGGCACACAAAATTGCCCTGCGGTGGCGCAGTGTGGTAACGCGTTCGCCTAGTACGCCGTTAATCCGGGTTCGACTCCCAACAGTGTACAAAGAACGCTTACTCAGAGATCTCATAAAAAGATCGCACTGCTCACTGTAGTCCGGGGTTTGGTTCCCTAGGCCATAAGAGGTTCGGATTCCTCGGAAAACAGTAGGTCCCGGCGCAGCATGACCATTGTAGTCTTTGAGCCATAAAACCACAAAACAAACAAAATTAATGATTTTAAAAGGCGCACCGATTTTTTTTCTCAAACAATAGCATTTTAGTCCGATCTCTTACGGATGATTACCAAAATAAATGAAAACTCAGACTCACGTCTCCTTTTTTAATTATTCTATGTTCATACACAGTCGCCATTTTGAAGAAATCACGAAATACGCCTTCCGAACATTTCGTCCGAAAATTTAAATGAATCCTTTAAAGCAGTGGTTTCCAACTGGTAGTCCATGCAACCAGCTCAGTGAGTCCGTGACACCATTAACATCGCAAAAGCTAAAAACTGGGTAAATAAGTAGCGGAATTAACATAAAAAAGCTCCACGGTTTCCACATCTCTTTTTGCTTCGACAATGACGTCATGAGTTAAGGTTTTATTTGATAATTAGAGTCCCTAGAATTATACGTCGGCTCATCAGCTGCCATTTTATTTCACATTTCCGGTTTCATTTACCTTGGCGATAAAGGTTTTCAGTTTTGGAGCAATGATCGCTATTTTGGCATAAAAATCCAGGTATCTTTCGATATATGAGGTTAATTGGTGCCACGAGTGCACCGCATATATCGAAGTTAAGAACCAATGGGAAAATTGAAATTCTTTCACGATGTTTTGGAGCATTCGTTAGAAGACTTAATTTTTACCTCTAAGTTACGTTTTAACCGTGTGTACAAATAGCAATATGTATATATAACGTACTACTAAATAATAAATCAGCTGAAGATAATTTATAGATGTATCAACGACTCATGGTACAAAACAAATGAAAAAGTTTTGTGCGCCCATACGGTACTAAATCGTACGGTACTCCCATCGGTTGATTGAGGTTTAGTACTTGCCAGATACATTAATTTTAACATATAAAATTTGTTCAATCGTAATAAATATTAGTAAAATTTAATACATATTTTTTCTATAATCAAATCATTGTCATTTTTGCGTGGTAATAACACGCATCTCATGGTCCGCTTTTTTGATTTCACTTAAAGTTATTTGCTTAATAGGAGCAACCACACACATTTTTTCACAAACTTGCTTCGCAGAGGCAGAGGTCAAAATTTTCAAATTTTTGGAATCCGCGATACTTAGCTAATTGAGGAAGACTGCCCCAAATATTTTTTTTTTTTAATTTTTTTAAAACTTTTGATACTTTTTGTAAATTGAAAATTCTTTTATGATATAAAAAAGGAACTAATGTATATAATTCAAAACTGCCTTTTCTGAATATAATGAAAAAAAAAAAAGAGGATAATCTAAATTTTTTTTCTTACATTTTTAAACAGAGTCTTGTATTTGTATACCATTTTCGGGGACTATATTTGACGAAGCCAAAATTCACCATAGCGGGAAATATTTATACATCTCTCTCTCTCTCTCTCTCTCTCTCTCTCACACACATATATCAGCACGAAATAAGAAGAATACTAACGCATTAACGATGGATCGTAATATCTAAAGATGAATGTGCTCTCAGATTTTATGACATTTAAATCCATCTATATACAGGGTATTTATATAAATCGAACACTACGCGGTTTAAATCAAACTACAATATCAATTAACGTTTATGGGCGTAGTGATACCAACGCCGATGTTATGGCGTGATTTTTAATCTGCGTAGTGTTCGACTTATATAAATACATCTGCTGCAACGGGCATTTCGATCAATTTAATACCAATCTTTTTGTGATTTGGTTTAAATAGTAGTCCATGTACTACACCATTCTGCGAAATAACTGGCAACAGTAT
>QLNU02013614.1:16977653-17001589 GCA_006491805.2 Dysdera silvatica
TACGTTCGTAAAGAGATTAGATATTGTCTTTCGTAGCTCAGATGGTAGAGCCTCCGCCTGTCAAGTGGAAGGTCGTGGGTTCAGGTCCCACCGAACGCAGAAATATTTATTTTCTTTCGAACGTTTCACCATCTAATCACGCCATAACATCGGCGCTGGTATCACTACGCCAATAAACGTTGATTTATATTGTTGTTTGATATATACAGGGTGTACGTAAACAGTTTTGACAAAATAAGAGGGGTGATAGAATCCATCAAGAGGAACTATCTTTACTATGGAACCTATATTCCCATTCCACTCTGAGTTCCAAGGTGCAAATCAGGTCAGCTGATCCAGTGTATAGACTATTAAGATATCGCACATTGCGCTTCTCATGCATTGATAATGACTATTTTTGCATACTGGATGTTTTACGAACTTATTATTTTCTGGCACTAGGAATGAAATGTGGCCATAGGTTCCATTGCAAATATTGTTCATTTTAATGTGTGTTGTCACCTCCCTTATTCTGTCAAAACGGTTTAGGAACACCCTGTATATCTAAAACAGAAATTTAATTTTGAAAAGGACCTTTTTCGTAATGAAATGCATTCCCGTGGAATGGTTGAAATAATATAGCCCTGGTCTGGACATCTGGAATCTTTACTCCATGTTTTTTGCCTTGAATAACCCACTGAGCTCTACTACAACTGGAGTGCGGACTCCCTATTCAACCGCAAAGCGGCACTTGAAGTCGGTTTTCATGATGCGGAAGGATACACACTTCGTAAGCGGGTTATGCAAGCAACCTGTGAACGTTTACTGAAACGTACAGCTGACAGGTGACGCGCAGAGTTGATTTTCATTCTGGCCATCAATTTATTTCATTTTATGTTATGATTTGCATTTGATTAAATTTTAGCAATAAAAATAATGGTAATTTCCTACTCAGCTTATGGATGTACAAATCATTGTGAACAAAACTTCAATCGAAGCAAAGTGAAGTTTCATCGAAAAGTGGTTTAACCACCCATTTTTTCAATAATTTATTCTTTCTTTCTTTTCGTTGTATTAATAATGGTATAAGGAAAAGTAGTCCGCAAGGCAACCCCTGCAGATAACTAGTAGGTTAAAAAATCTAAATAACATACCTACTTTTGTAACAAGAGAACTTCGGTCATTCGAACTTTGCGTAACCAAAATTACTCTCTGTACGATTTCTTTTTAAGTGGACATTCGTTCAGTGGTTTTTGCCAAAAACGCTCATAGAGTGACAATAATTTATAACGAACCCCGATCATCGGAACTTCACTTAACCGAAGGGATCTTCTATACTATTTTTTTTTAATTATTTTTTAAGTGAATACTAATTCAAATTCAATTTTTTTGGCAAAAACGTTCATACAGTGGAAATCGTTTATAACGAACCTCGGTCATTCGAACTTCGCTTAATCGAAATGACATTTTATACTAATTTTTTACTTATTTTTTAAGCGGACATTTAATAAAAAAATAGTGTAGAAGGTGATTTCAATTAAACGAAATTTGGTTGATCGGGTTTCGTTATAAAAGATTTCCACTGTATGAGCGTATTTGCCAAAAACATTGAACGAATGTCCACTTAAAAATAATTAAAAAATAATTTCGGTTAGGCGAATTTCGAATTATCGGGGCTCTTGTGTTAAAAAATTAAGTGTATTAATTATGTTTTGGTAGCCTATTTATTATCTACAAAGAGCAAACTGCTGGAGACCACTTTCCGGATCCCATTAATAATATACGCTGTTAAAGATCTATATTTAATTCAAAGATGCAATATTCTACAACTATTGCTTTAGGTTAGGTGTTTTATACACTGTGTATGAAGTGTGTTTTGTTTTTTAATTTTAAAAATATGGTAAGGTCAACTTTTATATACCGTATGTATGCTGTAGAACATTTTGTCACGTTATAAACTAATTGACTTTTCGAGGTTGATTAAATAAAGCAGACATTGATGATCGTTAATTTATAAATTGGCAGAAGAGCGCAAAAATAGGCGTTGGGTGTCGGCCCGTTAACGGAGTATGTAGTCCTCAACAAAAATCCAAATATACAGTGAATTCGCCATAAGTCGAATTCCTGGGGACCGATTAAAACGTCGAGTTATCGGAAGTTCAACTTAACATTTGTCGTTGATTGGACTTGTATAAAACGTAAATTACTTATCCTAAGTTAGACTTATCGTTTTATACAGTAACTTCGTTTCCAAAACGCAGAGTATTACATTAAGAATTAGAAGTTATTCATTTTATGTACTGTATTATTTATTGCTCAATGCAACTTTTGCATTACCTAGCCATATTTTAAACGCAGGAAACGGTACTTACATTAATTATGTTTTCTCAAAAAATCGGATTGTTTTTGAAGAAATTCTAATTTTATGAAATTATTTACCTTTTGTAAAAACACGACCAAAATTTCGTCGACGTTATCTTTACTTTCAAGATACCGTAGCGCTATAGATACCGTAGCGCGATAGATACTGCGTCGCGAAATTTTGCCTTTTCGCTCTTCATAGTCTTAATTGGATACATCTTGTTCGAAGTCCCGAACACGATGTTGTGCCTTGTCTTGAATTTCTCAAGCCATCCAGGACTTGCGTTGAAGCCATCCACTTTCAACAGACTTTCAAAGTCCATAACTCTTACATGTAGCATCGTACCACTAAGAGGAATCTTACCATTCTGGCTCCTGTACGATTTAAAACACTTCAAAAAGTGGATTCAACATCAGGAAAAGCATGGGCGTTTAGTCTCTTATATTTCGGATCAACATTGCACTAGCGTCTTTTCATTATTTCCTCTTCACTCATCAGAATGGTTGATAGCATGTTGGGTGGAATGCCATATTTCTCTGCTGGATCCTTTTCCCTTAAGTTTGGATTATGCTCAGTATTATTTGTTAAATCCACTTTTTGTTTCAAATTAAGGATATTTTCGTTTACATATCTTAAAACCCTATGCTTAAACAAAAAAAACACCCCGCATTATTCATTAACCGCTCTAACAATTGACCACAAACACTTCATTATCTGAAAAATGGGGTATGGAAATGTAAACAAAAAGCTGGAAAGATTCTGATTGGGTAAAACTCTTACGGCGTGTGAAGACGCGGCTGAAGCGAACTTCGAATTAAAGAATGTCCACTTCGACTAAAGGAAAATATTTACGTTGAATTTTAATAGATGGGGCCGGAACTGCGTAAAAAATTCGACATACACGTATATTCTACTTATTGCGAATTCACTGTAATTATCATTTCTTAAAACGATCTTAAAATGAAAGACATTTTTATTAAATGTCCTGCATCATTTTTTTTTTTTTATTTACATTACCCTAAGATGAAATAGCTCCTCTAGTCTAGTTCGTATTGTTGTTAAAAATATCTATTAACATTACAAGGTGCATTGAAAATGGCTTTTTGCCGATCGCGTATAAATAAAGGAGTGATGCGGTCCTTCGGAAACGGCATGGTCAGTCTGCACCCAAGCTGTAGTATTGCGCGCTCAGTTGATGTGTGATACCGTTAGCAGACGGGTTAGTCCATTGCAGTTTAGGGAAGGGCGTCTTGCCGAAACTGGTTTTTCGCGCGGGAAAAACCAGTTCCTCCAAGACGGCCTTCCCTAAACTGTAATGGACTAACCCGTCTGCTAACGGTATTACACACCAACTGAGCGCGAACGCACAGTACAGCTCAGGAGAATGACTAGTCTCCCATTTCAATGCTTGTAATGTAACGAGTAACAAGTGATACAACTCGCAGAATAGCACCCGTGCTGTCAGACGTATCAGCAGCTGTCCAAAACTCGGATAATTTATTTTCTATTTTACCACTATTTTACCTTTCGTACGTAAATTTCTTCCCTAGTACACTGTTAAAAATTTCCGCGTTAGTTGTTGCCAAAATATGGTGAAAATATAGGAATTTCACCAAAATTTGGTTCACTTGAAAATTCAAAAGTACCACTTATTGGTGAAAGTGTGGTAATTTGTAAAAGATGGTTAAACGCCGAACCACATTTTCGTTCCACCTCCTAGCCAATCACTTGAGGCGAGAGAAGTCACGTGTGGCAAACAGCTTTATCCGTTGCGATTCTTTACTGATATTCACCAGGTTTTTTGTTTTTTTTTCGCGTGCCAAGATCTCTTTAATGATCCGGCAAGCTACGATGATTCCAATTCATTAGTTTATGGTGTGTATATCCTTTATTTTTGATAAATTACAATGATTTATATGATAATTTCTGTATCTATGAAGTTGATGTTTTTTATCACTAACAGCTAAAACGCTTATGTTTGGCCTAATAAAAAATCCTTGCGATTTTGCTTGATTACTACCTTTCTGTAAAAATTATGTGTACTCTCTGTATATGAAATGGGGTAGATGTGGCTTCAATAGCAGCCAAGAAAAACAATGGGTACTCCTGCACTCCTCGATACGCCCTTGATAGGTAGCATGTTAAAGGCAGGTTTTTATATTGTTATACAGTGTCCGGGAAATTTTGGCCACATTTGGTTTAACCTAGAACAATATATTTGGTTCAAGCTGGAACCATGAATTTGGTTCAGTGTTGCCTTATTCGTTATTGAAAGTATATCCATATTTTGGTTCAACCTCCGGCCAAGTATTGGTAACATAGCTGGAGCAAAAATGTGGTGAAACGTAGTTCTTAACAATGGATGAAGCTGGAAAATCACCACATTTTGGTTCAACCCTGAACTGTTATTTTTAACAGTGTACTTTGTATTTTTAAACCAATAATACAATGTAATTGGTTTCTTCATGCAGTAATCTTCAGGCCATATAATCAATATTAATTTATGACCAATAATCTATATAAACAGAGGTCGCGGTTGAATAATTTCCACATTTCCTACGAAAGTGCATACTTAGATACGTTGAAATATTAATATAAAAACGTGTCAACGTAGTTTTTATCGAAAATATAAAATTCTTTAAAGTTAAAATATGAACAGAATTTTTCATTACGTCAATCTTGTTTAAATAAATACCGTATCTCGCATAAGTTGGCACCATTTAAATGCCCATTACTGTATAACTACTTTGACTATACTACTTTGACTGTACCTCTCTGTACTCTTTGACTACTTTGACTGTATGACTACTTTGACTACTTTGATAACTATGATTATAAATTAAAAACAATACAGTAGACCTAGGATTTTTTATTATTGTATTTTTCATGTCCGATCTAATGGCCGAAATACAAAATTTTCACGTTGATCTCAGAAAGTAAATGGAAGATTTGGGACAATCTTCCGAAAACAAGTCCATCATCAACCGTGAAGGAAAACTTTTCTTTAGTTAGAAACATCACTCCAGAAATTTTTGATTTCCTTGTTAAAGTAAATGAAAAACACAAGTTGTAGAAATTAAACGAAAGTCCAGGTATGAAGTATAAGAAGGAAAAAAGAAACACTCGCTTCTCCCATTTTTCAATGATCTTTTTTACGAATCGCATTTCTTTTAGATCCGTTTAAGTTCTAACTTGCGTAAAACGATAAAAACAGTTTCAGTTCTTGTTGCTTTCTTATAAAAAAATAGGGAGCAAGAAGATTTTCGAAGGAAAATCAACAATTCAACGATCAACAACCTAGAATCATACGCTGTAATAATCTCCTTTGGAAAAAACGCTTCGTTTTATACCAGGGGGCGTACTTTACTCTATCATCCCGTCATTATGGAGTCACACTTAATATGGCGTTGTCATTAGGACGTTATTGATTTTAGGATATACCGGAATTCCCGATTTTTAGCGGGTTTCAATAGATATTGAACCCGCTATTGCTTTTGGGCTTTCTGTCTGTCTGTCTCTCTGTACGCACGTAATAAAAAGGACAAGGTAAAGGTCTTCCGTAAATGCAATAATGATGGCTATTGTTAACGTTGAAAACCTACAGAGTTACTTGAGAATTAGAGAGTTGTGAATTAGAGAGTTGCGGATTAGAGAGTTACGAATTAGAGAGTTGCGGATTAGAGAGTTGCGAATTAATGTTAATTGAAACCCGCTAAATTTAAATATCGACCTTAGGCGATTTTCTTTCACTTACTTGCTTTTCTTGTTCTGATGCTTATTTTAATTAATCCAAACTACATCTTGTCATTATTTTATTTGATTTCAGATTCAGTCTTACCGAAATAGAATTTGTCAATTGATTATAGCTTCCAAAAAAACTTGTTCTTCCAAGCAGAACCTTGTGTTTTATTGTCTTAACCATAATTATTAATTATTTTTTATGACTTTTCCAATGGTGTTATTCGAAAGAGTAGATTGCGATTTCAATCAGTGATGGGGAAAATAGATTAAAATTCATTTGGATAATTTTTATCTGACGTTAGGATAAGTAAATATGACGGTTTAATGTCACCCTTAAATTGTTCGAATCATCGAAAAAAGAGCAAAGTTTATCATAAATAAAAAATATTTTAATTAAACAAAAAATTCAAATGCGTAATAGATTCGAAAATTTGATAATGTATCAGACACAATGTGTACTTATTTATCTAAAAATATATCCGTTTGTTATCCTATCTTTGTTATTTATTATTTATTTAACTCTGTGAAAACTATGCAGAATTTTTTCTATAACTGGCGTATAAAAATGGTTGATAGTTAATAGCACAGGGTCATGTTCTGAATTTAAAAGTTTATTAAAATATTTGCAATAAAATTAAAAGATATCCAGATTTTAGCCACAAATATGATTTATAATTTTGTCAATAAAAATTATTTAATTATAGTGATAAACAAAATAAAAGAAATGCGAGGATATATGCAGAATTCGCAGCAGCAAATCTGAATATTTTCATTATCTACAGTGTCAAGAAATAGACTACATTTGTCATATGATTTGTCATGGTTTGTCATATGCTTTGTCGTGTGATTTGTCATGGTTTGTCATATGATTTGTCGTATAGTTTGTCATATCGGAAATTTATTATCGAAATTGTTTTTGATATAAAGGAAACACATATTTTTGTGCAGGTGGTATAGATATATGCCACCTAATGTTTTACCTAATGATCCACTTAAAGGCTAATTGAACCTTTAAGGATTTATGGAGCATAACCACTCCCTTGATTCATCCCTAACTGAAGATTGAGCATTAAACTATTACTAGATTAATGCAAAATTATTTCAAAACTTTTACGAGACCTCTGATCCTTAATTTATGGAGCTACATTCTGATGCGTATTCAAAAGCTGCCTCTGGCGAATGTGGTAACTAGTTATGATGCTTAAATGCGCAATGGCCACCAAATTAGAAATGTGACGGTGAATGTGTCTGTATCTTTAGATTTCATTAGATTTAGTAAAAATTAGTCTCGCGATAATTATTAAGCCGTCATCCAGTAGTTGAACACTTAATCGATAATTACTGGTTCAACCTCTAATCAGAAACTCTCTCCTTTCTAATCTAGCCTACATACTTATATCGATCTTCGAGGCTTTTCACCCAAACTACAATGTCCCTGTCTGGGCCATCTGTGACGCAGATATTGCCCGAATACAACTTAGGCCATTAAGCCTACGGAAGGAAATGTTACAAAGCAACGAAGATAAACAAAAAATATCTTAACTTTCGATGGAGATTTTGAGATGATAAGTTGTCTTTTGATCGCCGCTGCGTAATTTCTGAAGACAGGAAAGTTAACGTCAACAATGACACGACTCATATTTTTAAAAACGCCACTTCATTTATTTGAAGACGGGTCCAAGATAGAGCCGATTTCAGGCTCCTATTTTGAGGCCCAAACCCGAAGTTTCAAATAGAATTGTAACCACTTGACGTAGGACTTAAATTTTAAAGAATTTGTTAAACCATACCATTTTAATTTCCTTCGTATTTCTACAATCCTCGAAAACGAATCACATAGCTGTATTCCTGGGGGAATTTTGATTTAAAAAAGTCAGTTTTAAGCCTCAGTTGCATCCTAATGAACTCGGGTCCACCCTATCCCGAAAATTAGTGTGAAATATAGAGCCCGGGCCAGGGCTCCGGCTCAGCACGGCTCACTACTATTCCAATCATCCATTTCAAAATTTTTCAGTTCACGGTTTTTTGATCTCTGAAAAAATTGAGCAACAATTTTTATCAACACTGCTTAGGCGTTGTAATATTAACGCCGATGTTATGATATGGTTAGATGGAGAAACGTTCGCAAAGAAAAGAAATGTTTGGCGCGTTCAGAAGGGCACGAATAAATTTCTACCATTCCCTTTTATGAAATATCAGCTGCAGGATGAAATTATTTTTTCGTCCAAAAGTATAAAAATTCGTTTCCTTTTTATGTAAATCTGTAGGGAAAAGTGAATGAAGTAGCACATAAATATGTAAATTTACCAGATCAGTATTACTGCATGAAATTAAAGATCTTCTAAACCTTCCTTGAGCTTTTTATTAAACACAGCAATTCCGCCGACAACACTAGCCCATAATTTGAAAATGCATATATCAGGAATTTTCAACATCTTACTCGTATATGTGAACTACTGTTCCTTCCACAGCTCATAAAATGTAACCAGCTCTCAAATATACAAAATATACAAATAAGATGTTATATTAAATATTATATAAAACCTTGGTTAATGCTAAGATTTTATATTGCGTGTTATGCATAAAATGTTAGTCCATATCTCCACGCTCTTTAATAGAACCGGTGAAGATCCAAAGAGTTACAGTGTACATTTTGATAGCCTCCTGCCTAAATAATCAAATTGTTATTTGAAAAAATTACAACACAGGGTAGGAGTAGTGTGCAAATTGAATTAAACCTTATTCGTAATGTATTAAGCCCATTCAAATATTAGTCTCTTTTACTAAAACGCAAATAATTTACGTATTTTTAAGCCTATAATCATTGATGTAACGTTTATAATTTGAGACATAGCCAGCAAAAAGTTCACTACGACGCTGATGAAATGGCACTAAATCCAGCAAATACCATTATTTGAATACAATTAATTAAAGCTTAGTAAACAAAGCTACTTATGTCTATGAAGGTCTGCAATTAGCTTAATTTTTCAGTCTGCAACTAAGCGGCGTCGTACAGGTACATATTCAACTCTTAATATCGAGAAGCCATCCTAAAAGTCTCACGGGTACGTGACAGCATGTCTAATACACTTGTCCGTTAAATGCTTCTTCGTAATTTAAAAGTGCGAGAGCTTCTTTTCACGACAAAATGCGGCTTTTCGTGTGCCTTTTATTATTTTTAGCACAAACACACGCCTTTTAACTAATTAACCATTTCTCTTGAAGTGAGAGAAATATCACATGAGCACTCAGAATACGCCATTGGCTTGCGCAGAAAATTTATAAGGGGATTACAGGATTATAACGGAAGTTACAGAACTACAACTACGTATATTCAAATATTTATACATATAAATATTTATACATATAAAGCTGTATCGTAATGGGTGTTATGACCGTCGTTAACCCCTTCTGCGTACGCCGGTGAATCTCACATATCAAATTTTACCATGAAAATAAGACAGAATAAATTTCCTTTTATCCCCCCTATGTGCTTCCTGTAACATCGTCCATTGCAGTGACTCTTCAGGGAGAATATAAAATCATTTTTATCGAAATATACTAAAATTTAATAGAAAATAGTCCTAGAATTTTTTGCGCTGTAAGTAAAGTCAAGTGTATTTCTACTAATTACTGAATTAAAAAATGAGACTACGTCTTTTTTTTCCAAAGAGAACAAAATGTCTGGTTACTTTTAGTAATATACTAGATTTAAAAGATTTTATTTATTATTAACCAACAATTGAAACATAATCGTTAAGGCAATATTTTATGAAATTTCGGATTTGAGTTTAATGTTTTTACAGTAATTTTCATATTTTAATAAATCGTTTGTTTTCTATTAATGAAATTCCTTTATCCTGTAAATCGTGGGATGTTGGCGAGTATCGACGAACTGAACCTCTCCTATAACACGTTTACAAAAGTCAGTTGATGACGAGGGGGGATAGTATACCCGAAACGGCTGTTAACGCAAGTTTAATAATTTAGGAATTATTTAAGAAGGGTAAGGTCCCGTACTTATTGGAGTGTACATTTGTTTTGGAGCTCCAAGACATTGGAACTCCAAGGCATTGGAACTCCAAGACTAACCTAAGGCATGTGGTTGTCTACGTCATTGGAAGCTAAGTCAGCAAATAGGAAAATAAATTCTTTGCATATCCCAAACCTACCAGAAAATGTATGTATGAAATGCATATTATGTACATATAATATATATGTATATATAATGCATATATTGTGTATATATATATACGCACACAACACATATATGTGTGTGCGTGTGTTTGCAAAATATGGATGAATCCATATCACAGTTAAGGGTAAAACTAGTTAGCAACTAGATTATTGACATTAGATTATAGACATTAGATTATCTTAGTTGTTAAACCAGGGCTGTCTTAACAACGCTAATTCAAGCCTTGTGAGTAAGCAGATTGCGTATATTTAATTTAACATGTCTAACTACATTATATACTTAAAAAGGATATAACGAAGTGTAAATGCATTAAATGAATTATTACAAAGATATGGGGATTAAGATGAAGTTTGTAAAAGCACTGAGGGATTATTTTAGATACAAAACAATTATACAGCGATGACAGTATATATCATTTTATAGCCGTCTAGCTACTACACTGATTCCATTTGGGATATTAAGACATTTTCCCCAAGAGTTATGTTGGTCCGAGATATAGGAAACTACTCGTAGGCAGGGACGTGGAAGTCATCAGTGGATTGGGGTGAATTTCAATGTTTTCAAAAGGGGATTAATTATTTTAATTAGGAGCTGCTTCACATGAGAATGATCTCACCGTTCTCTGTTAATGAAATTAGGTCTGTTTTAAGATAAACGCAGATAAAAATCGTTAATTAAAATCATCATAACTATCTTTTATTTCGTACTTAAATCTTATCCTTCTGCTTTTCCTTTCTTTTTCTATTTTTTTATTCAAAGTCAGTCACATGCCATTAGCTCTTCTATTGTTTCCCATCAAATACATTGCTGCGTATCAAACCGAAGCCAGCCCATTTAAATTTAAAGAATAAAATTTTGTGATCCTGAAAATAACTTAACTGAAAAAAATACATTTGTCAACAACATAAATTCTTAAAATATACATAAAATACTAAATATTAAACAAATGAAGACAAATAAATTAAAACCAGGGGAACCAATTAGAACCAGGGTCCCTCCTGACCCGGAGGGACCCTGGTTCGAATCCAGGATGGGGAAAGCGTCTCTTTTTCTCCAAAACGAATAAAGCTCTAGTTTGAGCTATAATCTATACGTGGGTGGCAAAAATTATTGTATAATAAATAATACTCTTTCCTCGAAAACCTGAATTTGCAAGAAAATGCATTATTAAATAATGAAATTTTATTAAAATAAATGAATATTAATCCCATAAAGCGCTAATAACTTCAGGTGTTGCTCATGCAAACTAAACTAGCATTGTGTGTAAAGAAGTATTTACTAAAAAGTCCTGAAGCTTTTAGGAACGTGTATTTTTACATTTCGTTGCAATTCGCATCCGAGATCTTTGTATTATTCAAACGTGGTTATTTCTTTATTGTGGAAGCCCTTTCTCAGCTTTAAAAGCAACTAAAATTAATGCTCTTAAAAGGAGGTGCGGATTGTTACTCTCAAATGCTTTTCCATACTCGTAATTACAGAAATGAGCGTAAAACCACGACGCAATGAACTCTTCTTGTTCACCACAGTTGTTGTAAGTTACGAACATCTTTTATGAAAGAAAATTGAATTCACACACGTCTTCAAAGCAAAATCTCTTCTGAAAACTTTAAGTATATTCATAAAATACCTTTGTTCTTTAGAAAACTTTCGAAAGTTTTGATATCATACTGAAAGGAGAATTCTGTTTGAAGATGAAGTGAAGATGAAGAAGAAGATAGGGTGGAGCATAAATAATTCAAAACCGTCTTTAATGAATATGTGGAATAGAAATGAACTCAAAACCTGTAAAAGTTTTCTCGTGTATTTTGGAAATTAAACCGCCTGTTCTGTAATGCATTTAGAGGGAATTTTCTCGAATGCTACAAGTCATCGCTAGAAAATGTTAATGACTTCAGTAAGCACTTTTCATATAAAAACTTATTAACCTCTTCACAATAGGGTATAATTTTAAAATGGTGTGCTCCAAGACTTTCCCGTGCGGTGGAATGATGACAATTGGGTACTTCAGCGCATTATAATCCCCGATTTAACTCCAAACCATGGAACTCTCTCCATTTTCAGATGATACGTAATTCAGGGTATATTTCCATGGATGATACGTGATTCAGGGTATATTTTCATGGATGATACGTAATTCAGGGTATATTTTCATGGATGACATGAATTCATATCGCTCGTGAAATTATGAATACTGCCGCAGTATTCTTAGCTTCTCTGAAGCAATAAAACACTGGCAAAAAATATAAATTTTAATTGAATTGGAAATTGAATTAGCACTGTAAAGGTTATATTGAATCTACATCACGTATTGGATCGACATCATGTCCTTCCTCTCTTCTGATGAAGGAAGGCTAACGCGTCCGAAAGCTTGAATGATCTATTTGCTATCTTACTATATTCGCGACAAAGCTTACCCACTACACGGTTAAGGCTACGACGAGTTATTCACACACGTGAAATAAGTAAGTATTCATTCGCAAATTGGCGAAAAATGAGGTAACCCTCAACATTATTAGGCTATTTATCGCCTAATTTGGAATGCAGAAAAACGCGGTTGCCAAACTTCCACGCGACAAATTTCCCGCCAAGCAAACGAAGTCCTCTGAGTGGTTAGTTACTTAAATGACGTCATCGCTTGCTATAATGAATGTTTTTCCTAAATTTAATAAATACCAGATTTTAATTGGACATATACAGGGTGTTCCGAATCAAAAGTATATAGCCATGATCTTTGTACAAAATGGACCATAGCGACCCTTTACATGGGGGGTCGGAAATAAATAACCACGGAGTTATGGCTATAAACAAATAACAAAGCATAATCGGATGAAAAAAAAAGCATTCCCAAACTGGACGTATTTATCCAATAGACAGCATCTGGGCTGTATTATAAAAAAAAAGGATAGCTTATTCGCTGTGCATTTGTGGCATGTGGGAGTTAACAATTTCGAGCCAATGAAAATTGTATTTGAAAGTTTGGCCTTTAATTTCCCAACTTCCGCCGTCGCCAATTTTTGGCGAGAATGACAAATTTTTGACAAGCTATTTTCGAACTGAAACTTCAGCTCCCATAGTCATAATTCAGAACCGATCAAGATATATGCGTACGGAAGTGGGGATTTATGTAGGTCATAACCTACTTCAGTTGGGTGAATATTAAACATATATCTACGGCAGCGGCCGCCAACCGGTGGAGAGAATTCTTGAAAAATCTGAACATTATTTGCATTTTTAATGTTTTATTAATAATAAAACAAAAATAATATTTTAAGAAATTCTAATATTCTGAATGACAATTGTCGCGATTATATTGCACTAGATTCATGAAATGTACTTGATAGGTTCCTAAATTTTTAAGTACTAATTTCTAACTTTCTATTAAAATAATTAATTATAATTTTTTATATCTAGAATGCATTTGGGATAATTATTGGGGCTTAGTGAAAAAACCCTCACTTGCAGCAATGCAGTTACCAGGAGAAACCCTGTATTTATCGTTAAAAAACATATTTATGGTCCGTGGGATTTAAAATTAGGAATTTAGTGGTCCGAAAAGTTGGCGACCGCTGGTGTACGGTACCCAAGCTATGATGAAGATGTAAACCCTGTCATTCGAACCAACCCCCTTTGAAATTTTCTGCGTACGCTACTGGATCAAGGGTAATTTTTCGATACTAACTTTTATTATCAAGCTATTTATTATTTACCTGCAGGACAGACTTTTGAATCTGTGGCTGTAAATCATGAGCGAAAACAAAAGAATTTTCAGTGCATAAACGTTTATGATTGTTTGTTTGTTTTTTGGTTTTACGGCTCAAAGACTACAGTGGTCATGCTGCGCCGGGACCTACTGTTTTCCGAGGAATCCGAACCTCTTAAGGCCTAGGGAACCAAACCCCGGACTACAGTGAGCAGTGCGATCTTTATGAGATCTCTGAGTAAGCGTTCTTTTTGCACTGCTGGGAGTCGAACCCGGATTAGCCGCGCAATAGGAGAACGCGTTACCACACTGCGCCACCGCAGGGCCTAAACGTTTATGATTGGCAGGTGGAGGGCATTGATGGATCTAGTATGAATCCTAGAGGTGGGGAGGGTGGCGATTTGTATGGAAGTATGCAAAATAATTTGAACCCTCTTAACTGCTTAATCATTTTCTTTCAAAGTCGCTTCAAAAATTGCATATATTTTTATTACATATTTCAAATCTATATGCATTTGAGAGTTAAAATATGTAGCACATTTTTGTAAACAAGATTTTTTTAATATAAATTTCGTGCATAAGAACAGGCTTTCATAAAAATCAATTTTAAGAGTAATCGTTTAAATTCAAAAATTCTGAAAATAAACTTTGATTGAATTATGATTTAGAATATTTTGGCCATTTCAACCCCCACCCTTATTAAGCAAAAATTAACATTGACCAACATAGGAAAATAAGATAATCGGCAACCCATCTAAAGATGTTACGTAATCTTGAAATCTCCCTTACTTTATAGAATACAAATATAAAGCATGTATACTAATGAAAACCACTCGCTGAACGTTTCCTGCAAGCCATATTCTGAATACAAAAACCGATAACAAAGGGAGCGCTTGCAAAATCAGTTAGTGAACTCTATGCAAATACGAAAATTTAGGCGAAGATAACGCCATTTGTTGACCAAAGCACGAAAAATCTAAATATTGTAGAAAATGCATTATCGACGGTTAAATGGGGAAAAAGCGGAATGCGCTTTTAAATAAATGGAAAAAATTCATACCCGCGGAAATTGTCGATGAGGAAATTTTGCTCATCCCGCGATTTCCTTTCATGTGCTTTCATTTCCCGTGAATTTCACTTTCATTTCCCGTGAATTTCACTTTCATGTTGCCCGTGGAAATCGCGGGATAAGCAGTCAACGGGTTAAACTATAGGAGGAGGGGGCATCCCAGTAACGCAATTGGTAAGGCATTAGTCTACGGATCTTGCTAACGTGTACTGGGAGGAGGATTTGTTCCTTTTAGTACCGCCCCCCACCCCCTTGGCCTCCCGGGGCCCCTGTGCAATTCACTTTTCCATCCCCTATCGCCTACCCTGCCCTTCGTAGCAAAAATTGGAACACTCCTTAGGCAAACTTCCTTAATCGGTGTTGCGAGGTTTGAAAATTTGATTTTTCAAACTAAACTTCTTATTTTGAACCAAGAGAGTTTCCACGGACCTAGAGGGTATCCCGGTGTTCATAGAGCTCCACTGAGAAAAATTGGAAGAAATCACGCCAATTATCAGACCAAATCGCCAATTTCGGAAATAACAAAAAATGCCAACACACCTCAAAACCAATTTAGCGCCGAATTTCAAATTTAAAGTAAGGCTCATTTTTGGTTTGAAGGCGCCATTGGTTATTAGAGATCCCGCCTCTGAAAAATAAAAGTATGCATAACTCCGTGGGTATTCATTTCCGACCCCCCCCCCCATGTAAAGGGCCATTATGGTCCATTTTGCACAAGGATCACGGTTATATACTTTTGACTCGATGTTTTTGGAACACCCTGCATGCCTATGTTTTATGTATTTGAGCATCATTTTAATGTTTTATGTACGAAATGTATCTTCTATTAACTCTCTTAACGTAAGAAAGGGCGAACTATATCGTACTGGAGGAATCATACTTCTGCGCGCCTTGTCAGTATGCCAGGTTAGCTTTGCCGCGAGTATAGTGTTTAGCTTTTTACGTATAAAATTCTTTCAATAGTTCCAATTTTTCAATTTAGACCTGTGTGTCCGAATGTTCTGTCTACATGATGCACTTACTCACCTATCTGTGCGACTGCACAACGTAGAAGGTGAAGAAAAATTAGAGCGTATTCAGTACAAGCTTTCCCAACTGTCCATAACAACGTGACTAGAAGGTTGTTGCACTCATAGCGGCTGGAAAGGTAGATAGCATATATATTTCTCTCAATAAATTATAGTGTTTCTTTTTCCGCGTCCAAATACTTCAGTTCGAGTCGTGTATAACTCATACACGCTTGCTTGCGTGTTATATTAGTCGAAGATGAAACAGCATTTGATAATAAAACGCCATTCTAATATTTCATTCTTTGAAAACCATCCTTTCAAATTTTCCTCGCATATTTCCAAAGATTAAGAGTTTATTTGAGGACGGAGAATTTTTGCGTAGAATATCATGAAATCGACGTGAACACTAAAGATTTGAGCCTTGACGGGTCCACCAAATGTTCCTAGTCACGAAGAAGGGAAGCGAACCCAAAGTTATTGATTTCTATCCATTTCCTACGTACTTGCGGTCAGCTACAAAATAAGATTTTACAGCCCTCTAGGTCTCTGGCAACAGCAGCAGTAACTGGCAAAAGGGCTTGGTAGAAATAGTTAGCAATTTAAGGATTACCTTTCCCAAATACTTTTCGAACGTTGTTAAAATGGTCAGTGGCTAGTTTTTAATAGAATTGAGGATATTCCCTTTAGCGGGCCTACTTCAAACAGAAAAAAGTACGTTTTAGACGTATCGATGTAAGTGGGATATAAAAGTATTTTGAATTTCTCTTTAAGTTTACTTGAATTTGTGACAGAAAAAGCGTGTCTAAACAGCTGTCACATTCAGAAGTAAACCAGCTTGACCCTTTAAATGCTTTTCAAATCATAAAATCCATATTAATATCTTTAACGCCAATTATTTTCAATTTCGTTCTAAATTTCAATGTGCTCTCTTTTTTTATAATGATTTCTATTAAAATAATGTATATAAAAAGGAAAATTTAAATGTATGCGTTTGTGCTTTCATGGCTTAATGGATGACGTATCGGGATATCCCGAAAATGATAGGTTCGAGTCCCACCGGAATCAGGATTTTTTTTTCATAAATAAAATAAACCAATGCACTTCCAGGAAAATATGTCTTCAACTTTTAAGGACCTGATTTCAGTGACACAAGACTATATTAAAATCCGTAATGTTAACGAATATCTCATCCGTAGTATTAAAAATACACATCATGAAACGTGAAAGTGGAATGAAAAATGAGAAATGTTTTAAGCTCAGAATTATGTTAAATAATACAAAGTATTATACTTCATATTCAAGACCCAGAGTATTCATTTACTAAAGCAGTGAGGGTTTTAGCGTAAGCAAGAAAGCCAAAGAAAGGCTACTACTATTCAAAATTTTGAAATATATTAACTATAGATTAGCACTAAGAAACGCATAATCTCTTGTCAATAACGTCCTTCGTTGGTCTTTAATTTTTAACAGATTTTCGACGGAACACCAAGTGTCAGTAAAATATTTGACAAAGATTAATTAACATGTATAATTGGTATAAACGCTATGTGAGATTTGTGCTCGTGATAATGTATAGATCGTGCTAGGTTGTTATCAATCATAGGTAAATTACTACGTGTCCACGTGATGTCAGAGAATTACAATATTTAAAATCCAAACTCTGTTGGTTATTAGCATGTAAAATTTTCCACAAATATTAGAAATTAATATTTAATTGGTTTAAAAATTAAACAAGAGTACATGTAATATTACTCGGTAAAAAGTTATGAACTGTTGTTTTAATAGTAAGTTTAGAACAGCAATACACTAACAGTCTGAACACTGAATTTAGAACAATTATCAAAGGGCGAAAAACATTGACTTTCGATAAGACAAATGTATGGGTTAGCAAATACTATTTGTTCGTTTATTTAGATTTTTATGGCATAAAAGCATTTGGTCTATAGTAAAAGGTTCGTTTAGTAACTTTTTAGAACAATACAACTTAAAAAATAAAAATTCGACGACCGTTGCGGAAGATCATTGGTTGTCCTTCTTGGATTGTAAAATGTCAAATAACATCTAGTGCGTGTTGCCGATTTCAGGCTGGTTAAGTTGCCACAAAAAGTAACAAAAGTAGAAACGATTAATTATAAGGTGTTAAAGAGAGCTGTGTGAAGGCCAACTTTTTTCTTATGAGAAGCGTGGAGGCCAACTTTTCTTTATGGTAAAAGAAGAGGCAGTATAATTGCGGAGGCGAATCCAAATCAAGAGGAGGGTCTGGTGAAGAAAACAGAGACAGTGTAGGCTGAAGAAGAGAGTTCCAAGCACCCCTGAAGCACGGGGTGGATTCAAGATCATTACTAGGTAATTCCTGAACTTGTGAATAAAATAGGCTTCTGCGCAGTCCAATTCCAAAGGTGAGCGAAGTTTAAAGATGATGCTAGCATCGTTGAAGAGGAAGTTTTCTCCAACCTACAATCTCAGTTTTCTTCATCAGACCCTCCTCGTGTTTTTGATTCACCTCCGCAATTATGCCTCTTCTCTTACCAGAAAGTAAAATCGGCTTTCACACAGCTCTCTTTAACACTTTACGATTAACAGTTTCTATTTTTGTTAATTTTTGTGGCAACTTAACAAGCCCGAAATCGGCAACACGCCCTTGCTGCTATTCGACATTTTACAATGCTAGAAGAAGGACGACCATTAATCGTCCGAAACTATCGTCGATGTTTTATTTTTTAAGTTGCGTTGTGCTAAAAAAGTTGCTAAATGAACCTTTTACAATCTGTGCACAATGATTGTCGTTTCTTCGTCCATATTTGGGCTATACTTCGCCAAACATGGTAAAATTAAAGACTATTGTAAAAGCCAGTTCTATGTAAAAAGTTAAAGACGTGTGTGGTTAGCATGGTCGTTTAAAATGTTCGAGAATGAGCAAATACTAAATAATAAACATAGCAGTGTGTGGAATTCAATGATATTTTGAATTACCGCAAGCAGAGCACAATTTTCCCCAGAACATTCTCACATTTTGAAAATCAGTTATGAATAACTAAATTCAAAAATTATGTTTTCAAATCCTCAACAAATAAAGTATAAATCCGGTACTAAAAATTTTCTTGAGTCGACAAAATAAATGTATTTATCCCTTTATAGAATCTTTCAGTTTTCAACTTACGCTATAATATTTGCATACGCAGCACATGCATGTCAACGATATGATGTTCTCCACAAATAACATGGAGAAATCTGTAGACCACGTTTGCAGTTCAAACTCGCAGGCTTATCTAAACAATGACTGTTGAAGTTTACTTTGCCCTTAATAAGCTACATTTCAAAGGAACTACACGGGTAACTCTGATTACTCCACACATCTAAATGCCTCTAAATACCTTAGATGCTTAAAGAGCCTTAGTTGCTGCAAAATTTCACATTTCATAAATTTGTAGCCGTTTGTTGAAGGATTTGAATAGCAATTAAAAGCCTTTTAATATGATGAACTCAGCTACTTAGAACTCGAATTAATGCTATTGTAGTTCTGGAGCTGTGGTTTAATCGTGAATTGACTCTTATATAAGTTCTTATGGTGTACATTGAAAAGTACAGGGTAATTCTAAATTTTTGTCGATGTTACCTTTGTAATTTTCAAACCTTAGTTTCATAATCTGTAGAATAAACTATGCCTAATGTTAAACACCTTCAACATCCACTTCTTTCGTGACATCTAAGATTTCTGTGATAATCTATTTCAATGTAAATGCTCTCCAGCATTTGCTGTGTATCTTTTTCCATCACAGCAACGATTTTGATCTTCAGTGCACTGAGGAATGTTAAAAAGATCTTGCAGAACAACGGTCGCCAACCGGTGGTCCGCAGAAAAATCTGGACATTATGTGCATTTTAATGATTTATTAATAATAAAACAAAAATAATATTCTAAGAAATTCTCATATTCTGAATGACAATTTTTGCCTTTATATTGCACTAAATTCACGGAATGTGGTCTGCGGGATTTAAAATTATGAATTTAGTGGTCCGTGAGGTCCGAAAGGTTGGCGACCGCTGTTGTAGAAGATCACTATTTGTCTTGAGTATGTCTTTCACGTATTTCCACAGGAAAAATCAAGAGTGTTATCGGGTAAGCCTGAAAGCAAATGAATGACGTTTTATACTCCCAGCCATTATCTCTCAGTTCTCAAGATGGCGAGTACAGCAACGTCAAATAAAACGTCAAATAAAACGTCCAAAATTTCACTTTTGTATTCTGTAAATAGTTATATTTTTCTTTCCGCTTGATTCTTATAGCCCATGGAAACCCCCAAAGGTAATTTAGAGTCACCCTGCATTTCATTCTTCTGTTCTGCTCCGGCAGGAAGAACAACGAGGAGTTTCTTCGCTGAGTTTATTTGGAAAACTCATGTGAGCATTACTCATGGTGTACAGTACTCATGTGTACGTTATTCGTGTGTGCATTACTTATGGTGTACAGTACTATTGTGCAGGGCTGTCCTGAAGAAAATTATTAAGAGTAAGCGGTGCTGTCTTAATTAAAGAGTATTGAAATTGCGGAGTTACTGGATTTGGTGACGTCACTGAGCCGCGCTGTCTGGCATTTGACTGGTCGTCTATCGCCTAACCAAGGCCATGGTAGCAGTTGACACTTTCATCAGTTTTTCATTCCTCTCCTGGTCGTATGCAGCATATTATTTTGAGGCTTGGGGATGGGGAAGCAGGGTTTTTCCACATTTCCTCATTTATTTCCATTCAAGTTTGTTTTGTAAATGACAAAAAAATAGTTGAACTTTGTTGAAAGTTGTCCAAAAACCAGCAAATACAAAAACTTTTTTGAGACCTTGAATAGTACGCGGCGCACACAGCGCGTACCCTTTGGGGACAGCCCTGTTCATGTGTACGGTACTCACGGTGTATATTACTCATGTGTGTAGATGGATTTTCATAGTGTGAATTCTTTCACTTCATGTAGCGATTTCACTCGCACCCAAGGTAGTCTAGGCTTCATTAGGCGTGATAGTCCTTATCCATAGCTGCAAAAGCGGATCACTTTCAACTCATTTTAATCGAGAAAGGAAAATAATTGAATCTCATCCAAAATGAACTAAACGTTATTATATATGATTCCTCGACGTTGGCTTATTGAGGCATTTTCAACTCCAATTGTATTAAAGTTTTGTTCAATGTTTATTGAAATTACACCTTATGCTTCTTTTACTATGGGGGGAATATCTTGGTCTTTCTTGTCATAACAATTCTATTGCAATCTATAAATTTGTGTTTTTGGTGATTTTATCAAATGCTCTATCTTATTCTTATTATTGAGGTTGAAAAAATTATTTATTGTCAATTTTTCAGTCGACTTTCATCCGAAAATCAATGAGTCTTCAGTTTTCATTTTTCTTTTCTTTAAGATTTTCTGCTTTCTCGCAAACTTTAGTCAAACATTCAAGTTCCCCAAATAGGGATTATTTTCCTCATGGCACTTTCATTATTTCTTCTTAATATTTCCCCAATTCCTTCTTTCATCGCAGCGAAAAAATCATTAATAAAAACGTAAGTTTTGCAAAAATAAAAATTCCTTCGACGGATATTTACGAATCTGAATACAAAGTATTCTTTATTTTTGGATTAAAATTTTTCTTTCCTGTTCTTTATTATTTTTCTTTCTCACGATTAATCTTCTTGTCACAATGGTTACAAATATGTTCAAATTTATGTTTCATTCATCTTTTGCAGATTACCTTTCCAATTTGGATCGCCGTGTACTTTCATCTTCCAAGAAGTTTGATTATTGATTGATTCAATCCCTGTATATTTATTGAGCCGAAACATACATTTATATATTTACAGATACCCTAAATTAGCACCTTATTAGAGATTTGTCATGAGACCGAAAAAAATTCCGACAAAAAGAGTGCTTCATGAGTCTCGGCCCCTTTTTTTATGTTTAGCAAACCCACTGCAATATATGACTGCACCAAACACAAAACGAATAGATTGACTGATCGATTGAATGAATGATGAACGGGTCTTACGGCACAAGAGAAACTAAATGTCATTCACATGACCCCACAAGTCTTGGCGAACATTGCTCGTCAGCCTCAATAAGAAAACCTAGAGATTTAGAAGGAAAAGAAGTTTTCCAACTGATTAGCTGCAACAGTCTAGACCCCATTGGTGACCGGATCCGTTCAACCCAGGTCATTCAGCTCGCCAAGGGTTTTGAAGTTAACCTAGGCAAGAAATGGCCAGGCTTTCTGGAAGAAACACTCTTTCAATCGTTGGTTAGGTAATTATAGGTATTCAGCACTTCCACACTTATAAGAGATAAAACAGGCTTCTCTATTATTAGTGATATTTTTTTTCAAAAAGGCAAAATTTCTCTTTATTTTATTGATTTAAAAACTTAGTAGCATTATTCTAAAATATATTTTTTTTTGTCGATATTTGAATTCTTGAGAATTCTTAACTTCCTTTGACAATTAACGAATCATCAAATCAAAATCAAATTTTTAACGTAAAGTATGGAGCATAAATATGATGGTGCTTATTTTTCTCTCTTTCTCTCTCTGTGTGCATACACGCAGTATTGCCAGATCTGAAGATTAAAAAGTAGCAAACTGTGCTCCAAAAGTAGCGGATTTGAACTATTTGTAGCCCAAACACAAAATGAATTATTTTGCAAGGAAGCGTTCAAGTATTACGTAAGCACCTTTGTGGGGAGGGGGTAGTTGTTGTACTTATTTTCCTATGTTAGCCAATGTTAATTTTTGCTTAGGAGGGAGAGGGGTATAAAATGGCCAAAATATTGCTTATGTAATACTTGAACTCTCCCCAGCTAGTAGTAGTATCTCCAATAGCAGCCTAGAAAAAGGATGGGGGCTCCGGTTCCCTCCGATACGTCCCTGATATGCAACATTTCAAGTGCCCTCACTTACGCTCTCTGAATACGGAATATCGTAATCGTATCTCCAATAGCAGCCTAGAAAAAGGATGAGACTTCGGATTGTCCCAACACCCTCTCAATTGAAAGCTTCCAAACTAAATAGTGATGGCCGACGCCGTGGACCAACGCCCTACTCCCATATCTTTTATATTGAGGGCATTTCTACGCGCATAGTGTAGTTTGCATAAGAGTTAAGCTGGCTTAAAAAATTCTATCGAAAGAATTCTAAAGAGGATTAGTTGTTTTCGTCGCTCGAAAAGTCGTATCAATAAAATTATTTACAACAACGATGCTTTGAATTACTGTAGGAAACATACTTTAAGTTTAAGAAAAAATAACAGTGAAACATAATCAAAGTTTTATAAGTGTAAAGACAACGTTATAAGCGTGAGTAAGGTATAACGTTGTCTTTACTTATAAATCTAATCTGCGTAATGCTACGTCAAATTATCTTACATAAATCAAAGTGATTAAAAAAAAGGCAAAGTTTGTTGCCTGGATATTAAACAACTGTTGTTTTTTGCGACGGACACAATTTTCTTTCTCGCATTTTAGATTAATTCGTCGCATTTTGAGAAAAAGTGACCGTAGTTTAAACCCTGGTTTACACTGAAATTGTATCTACAGAATCTATTACTGCCTTTAGAATATTTTTAGCCGTTAAACCCTCATTTCCCTCGAGAAAAAGCATTATTTTCAGAAATTTTGTTAAAAAAGACAAAAACAAAACAAACACTTGTGTACAGTAAAATAAAACACTGATCTCAAAAAGATAACCTTTATTTTATGTAAAGTATAACCATTTTTAGCACACATCAGGTTTAATAGTTAGAATATATAGAAAATATGAAGCCGCCTATTTTCACATGTGCTATATTGTTTTTTTACATTTAAATAAATCTCAATTAAATTATTGGTCAATAGAAAAATGTCT
>QLNU02013614.1:17009480-17050395 GCA_006491805.2 Dysdera silvatica
ATAGTTGTCTTCCTAGTCTTAATAGTTATAAAGGGGCCAAATGTGGAGTTAAAAGAACTCGTTTATTTTTATGGCCATAAAAACGGGAGAAAGTAATTCTAATTGTTGGAACTGAATGCTTTTTGTTGCTCTATAGTAGGGCATTTAATACTCTTAGAGAGAGTGGTCCGACACAGTTGGAAAACTGTATGTTCTGGGATAATATGCCTAAAGCTTCTAGTGAGAACTTGTGTCAACTTCTTAATGTAAATCGAGGCACATGAAATTGAGGAAACAACGATTTATGAAATACATGACCTAATTGGAGGATAGCCTCGTAAAAAGCTACTGCTTCCTGCTTTCCCCCATTTATAACCAAATCATGTTGATGTCCTTTAAATCTCAAAAATATCAATTGTAACATTAGAGTCAGATCGAAACAGATGTATCATCTGTAATTTTATATGGAGTGAATAAATTTCTATTCTCTTTTATAATTATGCATTATATATTAGATATGATACATGTTACATATAACACATGTTATATATGATGCATGTTATATGTGATACATGTATATCTAATTATGAAAACAATAAATATTTGCAAGCCAAATACATATATACATATGTATAATTGTGGAATAATTATAAATATGTATAATTATGGAATAATTATAAGTACGTATGATATAATTAAAAATATGTATAATTATGGAATAATTATAAGTACGTATGATATAATTAAAAATATGTATAATTATGGAATAATTATAAGTACGTATGATATAATTAACAATATGTATAATTATGGAATAATTATAAATATTATGGGTGATTATAAATATGTATATATCCCGTAAAAGCTACTAGTAACTTAATTTCAATAAAACAGAGCTTCCCACCAAAAAACTGCAAATGTGTAATGGATGTCTTATCCTTTTCATTTATAATTATAACGATAGAGAGTAATTTAATGATCACTTTCGAGAGGTAATCTGATGGCGTAAGTTACAATTGAATACAAAATATTGCGTATTTGGCGAAATACTTCGTCGATTTCTGACTTCATGTAACCTCACTGGAGGATGAAACTTTTTAGAAATATCTATGGTGATTTTAAAAACACAATGAGAGAGTCAGCAAAGTGGGTGTTGAGTGCTTTGGACGTGTGGTGTTATGCGAATATTGTCGTATCAAGGAAACATGCTTGCATTCTTTTATTGTACATTAATACCGCGAATTTGTGTTGTACTTGAGTTGGAAATGTAATCGATGTACTTATATAAATACTAGTTTCATGTATGCGGTACAAAATTTCTCGTGTAAACAATTCCCTTCCTACTGAAGAAGAAAAATGCAAATTTTTTATTGTACAGCTATTTTAAAATCGTTATAACAATAACATCACAATAAAATAATTGCACCATAAAAATTTGAAATTTTTGCTTCTATTGATTAGTGCAGCGTGTTGCCATTAAATCGCTGATTTCCTTCTTATTTATATTTCTTTTTCCATTCTGAACAAAGAAGTGAAACTTTCTATAATATATTTGCTTAATTTATACCCTTTCAAATGCTGATTATTTTTTTCTTATTACAATATTAAAGTAAGAGTCGTTCTACGTTATTTTATGCGATAATTCAACTTGCAGGACATAAATGAGGATTTTTGTCCACTACATATTGCAACTATTTCTAGATTAATTACCAGAAAGCTCTAAAGGCAGACTTTGGAAAATATTAAATTATGGCTTCATTAAAATGCGCATATGTAAATACGGTCATTATTAACTTAGCAGATGTTTCCTAGCCAATGTAAATTTCGATTGGTGTGACAGATAATTAGTTTAACTGGGAAGCGAAAGGAAATAATTTTATTTTAAAATTGCGTCATTATTGCAACAAAGCCCTAAAATTCCAGCTTTGAACTCAGGAACGATATCCCCAGTGGGGTGATTTTGTTCATTATATAATTTCAAAGTTGTTAGAAATTTTGTGCAGAAAATGATACGATTGTGATCGTTTTGCTGTATATCTTGGCATTGTTATCACATGCTTCAGCAACAACATGTGGTTTATATTCGTAGACATTTAATGTTCCATTATGAGTATCATTACTCATGAAATTTGAATTATCAATATTACAACATATAATCATGCATAACACATAAATGTATTAGATAAAGGCAACGGCTACCTGTCAAATTTTAACGACCGGTTCCCCGTATTACAAAAAATCATTACTACATTACAAAACATCACGAAGTTCAAGTTAAAAAAGTCAACAAGAGGTTCTTCAAGTAACAGTACAGGCGAAATATACTGTGCAACTAATTTATATGAAAAATTGACGGCTAGCAATAGTTGTAGCAAAGGTGTGTTGTTAATCATTGTTAGAGAGTGATAGCTAAGATATGTTGTTAATCATTGTTAAAGAGTGGTAGCTGAGATGTGTTGTTAATCATTGTTACAGAGTGGTAGCTGAGATGTTTTGTTAATATTGTTAAAGAGTGGTAGCTGAGATGTGTTATTAATCATTGTTAGAGGGTGGTAGCTAAGATGTGTTGTTAACCATTGTAAGGGAGTGGTAGCTAAGATGTGTTGTTCATCATTGTTTGAGAGTGGTAGCTAAGATGTGTTGTCAACCATTGTAAGAGAGTGGTAGTTAAGATATGTTGTTCATCATCGTTAGAGAGTGGTAGCTAAGATGTGTTGTTAACCATTGTAAGAGAGCGGTAGCTGTGTTGTTCATCATTGTCAGAGAGTGGTAGCTGTGTTGTTCATCATTGTTAGAGAGTGGTAGCTAATATGTGTTGTTCATCATTGTTAGAGAGTGATAGCTAAGATGTGTTGTTAACAACTGCAGCTAAGATGAGCTGTTAATAATTGTTAAAAACTTAGCTGCAACAATGGCTATCTGTGAACTATTCATATAAAAGGGGATCTTGGTTTAAAAAATACTTTCACAACTGGCGTTCGGGCAGAGTCCAGATGTTTACTGGCTACAAATCAACGTTAGATTGTTTCCATAAATAATCTTCATTTCAATATATTATCTCGCGGAGAGTTGATGAAATTTTAGCCTATTTACAGACAACTAGAGGGTGAAAATTGTGATCTAGACGGTAGGTAGACCATTTCTATCTGAATCGAGCATTTTTGAATAAGGATTTGCAAGTCTAACGGCTAATTATGAATCCGTTGAGTAAGCGGTTAACCATCCTAATCGGCAACATTTTTTATAAAAATAGCTACGAACGAATATGATTACGTATGGCTAATTATTAACGTCTTGAAAAATGTGTTTTAATTCAAAAATGACAATTTGGCAGATGGACAAAAACATAGGCGCAAATTAATTTTTTTACAGATGATAGAAATTTTGGGAAAATTTTCAAAGACGATAGAATTCGGATTGTTTATCTGTTGTCTGATAGATGGCGCTGGCAGTCTGTAAATTTGTATCCTTTCACAAAAAATACACACAATCTCGTACATTCCATACTAAAAATACAAGTAACACTCAGTATTTATGTTGGGGATGCGTTCCTTTGGCCAGCTGATGTAAATGGAATCTGCGTTAATTGACAATATCTTATTACAGTAAATAAACCAAAGAAAATTCGACAGTACATGCATTTCCGGCGTTCAAGAGTTCATTATTAATAAAACAGCACCTCATTTAAACCTCTGAAAAATAACGTAAGTATAACAAAGGAATTATAGAAAATTAACAACATACTTTTCACACTTAAAGGCGTCAATGACATGTGGGATCAGAGCAGAGGGGTAGGAAAGGGAGCGAGTAGTGGCGGTTATAGAAAAAAAAAAGAAGTTTAGGGGTGCAAATTCCTGCCTTGTGGCGGCGCCCGTGCATTTGGGCAAGATTAGTGACATGGGTTTTCCGGAAAATTTTGGAACGGAAAAATTTCCAGCACTTCAATTACTAAACATCTAGTGTAAGTATAATATTTATTATTAAATAGCATTTGTTTTACATGCTATACCACTACGCAAACTGTGATTGGCGGCACATATTTACCTCCTCAGAAAGAAATACCTGTTCTCAGAAAATTTTGTAATAATAATATTGGTTAAACTCGTTATTGCACTTCTTAGTAACGGTTACTTTAACCTGTTAATACATACATACTTACATGTGATCCTTGAAAACTTTTTTTAGATGTAACTAACTGTTCCACCCTTCTGTTGAAGTATCTTTCGATACAAGGACTATATTCTTTCTGGACATTTTTCACACGATACTAAGTGTCTTTTCATTCCGATTGCATTCTTTGCGTAGCTTTCGCTACAATATTTACATTCTCCTATTTACCCCCCTCTCTCCCATTAATTTCAAAGAAGTGATGCCACACGCACACCAGGTTTTATATAAGAATCCTATAGATGGTATAACTGTAAACGCCATAATAAACTTTGTTCGTTATAACAGAAGAAATGCGATAGAAAATTTCAAGCAAGCTTTTTGCGTTTTAGTTTTTTTTAAAATTTTAGTATAAATTTTAGTTTCGATTTGCGTGTGCATATTTTTAAACTTGGCACCAGAATGAAACATACAAAAATATTTTCACACTGAAGGTAGATTTGAGAACTTGGAACCATCTTAAGCCTAATCCGCCAAGTGTGAAAACACACGCACACACACCTACTAATAATAATATTTATTTATAAATGGCAGGTTTAAAATATCGAATAGCAAGAAGATACAATTATTTATTCAATCTTCTGAACAGAATTTCTAAAAATTTTCTCAATTTGCAATTTGCGGATTAGTTAATTACCAAAAGCGCGGCATTGGAAATAGTAGCCCTGGGTTCAATGCCGAATTTTTAGGGATTTATTTAGGACAATGAAGCAGTTTTAAAATAGAATGATTTGCTTACTCTACTCCGTTATTCTAATAATCTGCCATAGCAACCGACATTTATATCATCTGATAAGGGCTTGCTAAGTTGATAATGACCACATTTACATATTCGCATTTTAATGCAGCCGGAATTTAATATTTTCCATTTTCTCACTTCAGAACTTTTTGGTAATTAGATCTGGATACTGCTGTATATGTGGTGGACGAAAATTGTGATTATATTCTTATGGGCTGAGCCATTGCAAGATACAACGTAGAGAGGAAGATATTACGTTATTGATTATATTAATTTATGTGTACAGATTAGGTAATTGCATATTTACAGATTACATTATTACATATTTATAGATTATATTATTGTATATGTAGCGATTACATTATTGTATATGTACAGATTACATTATTGTATATGTACAGATTACATTATTGTATATGTATTAAAGTTATAAAAATTAAATTTTACAATTGGATCGTGAAACAGCAGATAAATGAATGGATAGATTTGGAAAGCTCACCAACATTTCTGGTCAGTCTGCTCATTATACGACCATGGTCGTAGAGTTTCCAAAATTATTGGGGGCGGAGAAGGGGAACTTGCGACCATCCATATATAAGTTTCTTTTATAAAATATATGTAGTAAAATTCCGATTACCTTTACTTCGCTGAACCTAAATTCGGGTAAGCCAAAACATCCTGCTCTACATCATCTTTCCTTTTAAAAGTTTTTAACGCATAGGGTACCGTGTTCGAACCTGGGAACCCAGCCGTCGTTTTTTTTCTGAATGCTGCAAAATACCATTCTTGCCTTACAAAATGAAGCGCATACTCAAAGAAAGGAATAAAATACTTAATATTACGGTAATAAAAAATATGATAAGTAATATAAATACAAATAAACAAACACAATAATAAAAATAAAATAATAAATAAATAAATAATAAAATAAATAAAATAATAAAATAAAACAAAACAATAAAATAAATAAAATAATAAAATAAATAAAATAATAAAATATATAAATATAAAATAATAATATAAATAATAAAATATAATAAGTAATATAAAATGGCATTTTCACGTACTATCACAATGAAAATGGGTTTCGGTCATTGTACAGTGTCTTGTGTTCGAAAGCAAGAATTACGCATTTTTTTTTGTGTGAAAAATTATTTTGCTTTGCCAAAACTGGAACTCCTACTCCGGTTTACTGCAGGGTAGGAAAACAGCTTCTTCTGTGTCACATTTGTTGTCCAGCTATTGAAGCTGAGAAATCAAATATCAAAGAACTTGATCCATTGAAAAATCTATTCGGATTTCAAAATTATTCAATAATTATACATAGATTGCAAAAGGTTTAAAATATTTAACGAGGCGTAATTAATTTAATGGAATGGAGAGGAACTATATATTTCTATACCACAAAACAGGAAAGCATATTGAAGTTACTGTAAAAAATTTAATAGTATCCTTTGCGATGTAGATCCACTCGGGCACAAATACAGTCGAACTCACTTAATACGAGCACCGTTAAAACGAGCAATCTGCACATTAAGTTTGGTTCACTAACTACATTAAGAGTTTCACGCTTTTTATAAGTACAAAAGTAGAATCTTGGCTAATACGAGGAAACATCTGTCCAACTTTAATGCGACTTTTCCCTTTTCCATGCCATTTTTTTCGCCTTTTTCGACGAAAACGTAGGAAAAAAACCCACTGAGATATACAAGATGCACAAATAAATAAGTCAAGAAAATTTTTTCAATAACTATTGAGGTGAAATTAAGCGAAATGAGACCATATGTGTATTTATTTACAGTGTAATAAAAATAGACCCCATATAGGTAAGGTTGAAAATTCTATGTTTATTAAATGATATAATGTTAATTTCGCACAAAGAAAATTACCCAAGTTAATTATGGTAATTATTTTGTTACGTGTGTGCAGTTTGAAATTTTTATTCCTTTCACAGGTTTTACGAGTAACGGTTAATACGAGGAATTTTACATATTCTTACCTTATCATATAATCCGAGTTCGACTGTACTATTACTACTACTATTGCTGCTGCTGCTGTTACTATTTATACTATTGCTGCCATTACTGTTTCTAATAATAATATTAATTATAATACGAGAACAGGCACTACGCACGAATACAATACTATGCCTTCCAAAAAAAAAAAACAAACACAACTATAGAAAATGCATAAATTATAAAATAAAAGAGGACATTTTCGACCATTCAATTAGCCGCTGTAGTGTAATAATAATGAAGTACAACAAAATTAGACACTACAGAGTGGCATCCCCTATGTGCTGGCATCTATGCAAAAATTCAATATTCCAGTAATCAATGAATACTAGAGCATAAAGCAAAAGCAGAAAATACTCGGAAACAACCAATGATGAAGAATGGCCTGACGGACCACCCAAGACAGACACTTAAAATACAATACTTCTAACATAAAACTTGTTAAAGGAAAAGTGGTTTGCATTATAGACTTTGCAATCCCTGGTGACAATATAATTAAAGACATAGAATTTTAAAAAAATAACTGAATAAAATGATTTAGCAACAGAATTTAATAGATTTAAAAACGCCTGTAACTGTTATTCCAATAGTGATTGGTGCACTGAAGGCCATACTTAAAATAATACTTGAAAAAACTGGACATTACAGACAACTACAGCAGACCTCCAAAGACCTACTTACTGGATGGTACTCTGGATATTTTGAGAAAATATATGGATAGTCCTTAGGCCTCTGGTTAAGGCTTGAAATGTACCAGTAATTGCAGGATAAGAAAATAGTTTAATATTTTCATTGTGCTCAGAAATATATTTTTGCATAATGATGATAACATTAAAAATATTTTTCAACCTAAGAAAAATATACAGTCTTAAATAAGGTGGGAAATTAGATTTAACAAATATGACTCTTCATTTTATTGTGTTTTGCTTTCTACTTATTATGGAATCGACACTGGAAATCAAACTACTGATGATGAATTCATACCTAAATTTACAAAGAAAACAAATGGTGAAAAACTTTAGATTTGGACAAAGGAAAGTGATATAATAAAAGAAAAAACTAATTAAAGAAATTTCGTTTAATCACACGGCTTTTAATAAACACTCACCAATGCAAAACCAATCCGCTAAGACGATGGTAAATGCAAATTTTTATAGCCATGTAGCCAAAAAATTAAATGATGAAGCTATTTATTAGCTTCTTCTGGAAACTGGCACGGAATATCATCAATTTCCAATTAAAACTTTTCTCTCAGACGAGAAAAAATTTTATCAACGGTAAATTGAAACTTCATTCCGAACAAATCCCCTACAGATTAATTTTTTGAGTAGGTTGGCTTATGAAAAGTACCCTTCCAATTAAAACGATCACTTCAGTGCGAAAACAAGGTTTTTATTTCCAGTGGCAGATGTAGGTACATGAAGTCGTTAATGTTAATTAACGTAGAAATCGTTCTTTTTTCCTCTTACCAAATCGTGTTTTAATTAATACTTAAAATATATACCACGATATCTGTAACTAAATACCAAAATAAAAGGAAAAGAAATGCTTTCTCAATTTGAAGTATCCCTCCAAAAAGAACAACAAATAAACACAATTTTATTTACACAAAGACTGCAAAATAAATTGATGTTTTACTTTAATTTTATCAAAACATATTTCATCTTGCTCTAATACTTTATAGCCTTTTGTTGCATTTTTGTTTCCGTTCTTATTTTTGCCTGCTGTCTGTTCGTCTGTCTGTCTTCCAGCATGTAAGTAAGTAGGTGAGCAGGCAGATAGGCAGGTAGGTATTATCCTATATGTACATTTGTTCTTTTGACAATAGTTTGTTTGCCAATCAAGAAGAAAGAAGAGTTGTTAAAAATTGAATATTTTGCAGCCCAAGGTATATGTTAAAATGAAATACAGGCATATTAACCTACACATACAATAGACAGATTTAAAGATCTGCGCATCTATACAGACGTTCCTGAAATCTTCATGATTTACAAATTTTATATACAACACAGTGCTTGTGGAACGTATCCTTGTACTTCTTTCTTTATTATTTGGACATTCCCATCGCATGGAAATATTCGACGAAACAATACGCAATATAAATAAGACACAAAAAACAACGTTTTAGAAGCGTATTTATGTCAAGATTGAGTTCAAGCTACGCGTTTCGGGCGATAGAAGTTCGCCCTTCTTCGGGAGTGAACACGTGGAATATCGTCAACAAACGAGGTTGATTCCATTGTGAATGACCACAGCTCAACTCCTTCCTTCAGCTCAGCTTGGCGAAATGTACTCCACCTAACTCCTTCTGATATTAGTCCATAGTCCCGCCATAATTGCCACCTCTACTAACAGACAGCCAACTTTTCCACAATTTGGTAATTTCTGGGAAGAGTGGCCGCACTACAAAAACCACGTAGTACTTGACTTCCTACTTTTGGAAGTCAACATTTCACTTAATAACTCAACTCTAGTTACATCCGCGAATCAACCTCGTTTGTTGACGATATTCCACGTGTTCACTCCCGAAGAAGGGCGAACATCTATCGCCCGAAACGCGTAGCTCGAACTCAGGTACATAAAGCCACCTTCTAAGCGGTGTTTTGTGTCTTATTCCATCGCTGTTGATTTTAGTCAATGAATTGTTCTCCCTGTTTTAAGAATGGCTTAATTCTTTTTCCTTTCTTTGTGCACCATCAGGGTTTTGTCTAAAACACTCATCTTCGTGTGGAATAACTGAAAATTATTTCCAGTGACGATCGTAAAATCTTCATCATAACAAAGCTGTGGAAGAATCCTTTAATATATACTATGTATTTTTATTTTCGGTTTAATCGAAAACATATCTCGACTGTAGTCGAATGTCATCCATGATTCAATAGTTCCCCAAATTGAATAAAATAAACTTATTGTACGATTTGAATATTCCTCTCTTGTAAAGTTCTACCAGAATATAATGAAATTCATTAGCTTATTAAAAGCAAATCACAGTTATGCCGACAATTCTTTAAATTCTTATACCTGAATTCGCATATGAGTTTCTCCTTCTAAATAAAAATTCAAGTGGAAAAAAAAATGACGATTCCATACGAGTAATATACAGGGAATTTTGATAACAACGTTAGTAACATATCAACAATATTTATGAATAAAAATCAACGCGTTTCGGGTGGACAAATCGGCCGCCCTTCTTCGAGATTGCACGAAGCTAAAGTGTCAACAACCAGTGGTGTTTCCATTCACATACTTGAAATTTCAAGCCTCAATTCAAGCTTCAACATCTCTAATATCGTATTTCTTGAAATAAGGTCATAAAATAGCAGATATTTTGTCGTTGTTGGCTTTGTATGCAAAACATAATAAATAATAAATAATCTGGAAATGTTGGCCGAGCAAGCGGCACTGTGTTTCCAGGAGAGAGATTGACATAGAGTCCAAGAGTTGAGGAAAGAGAGAAGAGGTAGAACCCCCATTTGGGGATCATAGCTCTTAACAAGATGTGGCAGAAGAATCCAAGTTGGGTTCTGATGGACAAAATCCAGTGTGGGCTTCACTTTTAATCCCCACCACAGCGTAGCACATTTTAAATTTCTGGAAGGACAAAAATTGAGGAAGGGTTTTAGCCAAGGGCGAAGCGATATTCTCCGAAAAACCAAGCGATATTTAGTCAATGGATGAGTTTTTTAAAAAAATGTATTATCATCAATATTCAGATTTATTAGTAATGAAATTACACCGACGCTTACAAACAAGATTAGAAAATGTTTAAACTTAAACGGTATCAGGCCTCTTCATGGGTTTTACGGGGACCGAAACCCGCTGCACCCTTAAGCCTCGACCTACTTGGCCTTTACGTCAAACCGGCATTGAACACTTTCAACTTACTCCGGTCCCTTATCATACTAAATAACGCAATAAGAAAAATGATACTTTAGCTTTGTCATGGACGAATACTTTTCTTTCGATTATATAGCTCATTTTTCCAATATATCTTAACAAAAATCTTCTCTTTTTAATAGAGAAAATTTCTCTTTTTCCAGATACTCTCATATTTACTTATGTAAAAAAATCCGTTTAAATGACGATGCTGATAAAACTAAAATCTCCAAATCGTCTCAACATCACAACTGCAAATTGCACGAAAGAAATTTTAAGACGAAGTTTTTCTGGCCCGAGAACTGTCAAGCGAGTATTAGCAGTCCGTCAGAGCAAAGAATTTAGAAGTATCTCTAAAACGTATGTTCCCCCATCGTTAAGAACTTGTACAAACAAGTTGACGTGTGCCAGTTATATTTCCAAAACTTCTGTTACTAAGTTTTAATGAAGAGCTCTTTATCAAACAGAAAACAGGTTAGTGCATTAGTCACTTTGGCAAATTCTAACCTCATTAGCATCTTTTTTCTTAAATTTGAAACAAGAACATCCCTGTGATTCAGCAGAAATGGCAGGTTGAAACATTTTCACATGAAAATAAACGATTTAGGCGTTTTACTTTAAACTGAGTGCTGTCATCGTACCATCACAAATAAAGAAATCTGATGGAAGGGTATTCCTGAGTCAAAGTTTCAGTTCTATGAATACTTTCGTATAATATCCGCCAAATATCATCCCAATTTCAAATCAGTCACCTTGCGAAAATCTACGAAATTTATCTTGAAGGTCAGATATAATATCTCGTTTAACAAATGTCCGTTAAAGCGAAGAAAAGGGCATCCAAACTAAAATTCTTTATGCTCAAACGTTTTATTTTTCTGCTTAAAGAAATTTTAACACTATTAGGGTATAAAAGTGTGGAATAAAATTCCAAATATTCTAATTTATTTTGTCTGTTTCCTTTGGCTTTTTAAACATGCAGCCCTTTCGCCTTTTTATTTCTGCACAACGTGTTTCAAAAAGGTGCTTCTTTCATAAAAATTAAATTATTCTTCACATTTCTTTGGAAAAGTAGAGAAAAGTAACAAAATGGTTTTACCCTTGATGAAACTGGGAAATTAAACATGCATGTAGCGATACCTGAAATCCAGATAACAAGTTTTAATTCAATATTCATCTCTGTGAATTTTAACGTGGGAGGAGAATTTTAAACATTGTTTTTTCGATAAACTTTTCGGAACCTTTTAAATAAATTCTAAGCTTAAATTAAAACTGATTTCACAGGGAGCAGCCAATTTTTAATTTCATTTCAGCATTGGGCGTTTGCTGGTTTTTGAAATAGTGCACATTTTATTTATTTTAAAAATCAGAACACCAGGTCTTAAATCTATTTTATGATTATCATTATTTATAAATAATTATTAACATTTATTAATAATGATTACTTATTTATCATGAATTATTAATATTTATTAACAATGATTACTATTTAATACCCACACATTTATTAATAATGATTACTATTTATCAATAATGATTAATATTGATTAATAATGATTACTATTTATCAATAATATTAATATTTATTAATAATGATTATTTATCAATAATTATTATTTATTAATAATAGGACATTATTTATCAATAATTATTGGTTTTATTAATAATGATTACCATTTATCAATAATTAATAATATTTATTAATAATGATTACTATTTACCAATAATTTTACACATTTATTAATAATATAATGATTACTACTATCACTATTAACAACTATAAAATTTATTAATATTTATCAGTAATTATTAATATTTATCAATAACTATTAATAATTATCACCAATTGTTAATAACTACAATTGACTATTAAAATGTTGATGCTACAGATTAGAAAATAAACACAATTAAATACTGTTGCAATCGTAAATTATTTTGGCCACGAATAAAAAAATTATCTTCATAAAAATTTATAATTTTTTTTAATGTTGAATGAATTTTGAAAGGAATACAGAACAACAAATGGTAGTCAACATTTCGTGTTTCCTTTCAAATTTCGTCGGATAACTAATGCTGTTTCATTACATTGCTATTGACGGTTGAAAATATGCGAAATATATTTTTCAACACCTTTAATTATATTGGTTGTAAGATATAACACCCTTTCCAGGGTTAACGAAATTGCAAAATAGTGGTTAACACACAAAGCCACCAGAGAGAGTTTTTGGTGATTTTTCGTGGAGAATTTATTGCATTTAATAATTTTGACACCCACGTTTGAACTTAACTAGCGTAGCAAACAGTTATTTCGACACTGGCGTAAGGTTTAAAAACACGACGTTTCGGGAGCCAACTGCTCCCTTTGTCAAGTGAAGGCAGAATTACTAGCGTCTTTTTAGATATAGGAGAAAAGGGACATCGTTCTCGACCTAGATTCGAACCAGAACCCTAGTTCGAATTGTTTGGGTACCGAGAATACGTACCATCAACTTTTTATTGACTTACATCATAAAAATAAATTGGTTTCAAGGTGTGCCAATCCCATTAATACCGTTTGGTCCATGAGAATGCATTCTCACTATAAACAGAAGGCAATTAGCGTGAAATAAGATTATCTTCTTGGTAAACTGATAGGAATTTAAGGCATATAATTTTCTACCAATATCTGGTTGAGTAGAAAGTAAGGACAATCGTTTTCATGCATTAGAAAACAATTGCATAAGGCAAACATGCATCAAGAAAACAATAAAATTCGACTAACTTAAGTCAAGGAGGACAGAAGAAACTTTGTTTGGACCTAGCAAAGATTATCCTTTGTAAAGGTAAAAGTTTGCATGAAAATTCACTGTATGCGAAATTATGTAGCCGGGAAAATTGCATATATTAAGGAAAAATTTTGAAAATAACGAATATATGAATGGAGGATGAGATCAGCCATGGTTGAGACATGATACAGCTATGTCCCTTTTTATGCGGTGGATGCGTTCCTCAGAAAATAGTATATAAAAAAAATCGCATAGAAAAAGGACCAACTTACGTTGAAAAATTAGACATACGTTCCGTAATTTTCTAAAATCCTGTAAAAAAGTCAACTTATGTTGAAAAAATAGACATACGTTCTGTAATTTTCTGAAATCGCATAAAAAAGCTTACCTTTCTTTGAAAAATTAGACATACGTTCCGCAACTTCCTAAAATCGCATAAAGCCAACGCAATGAGTTAAAATTTACTTAAACCGCATAAAAATGTTTATGGAGTTGTAAGAATATAGGAATGCTCAATAAATTCCTTTGAAAATTTGAAAGAAGTCAATATGAAACTTAAAATATATTTTTTTAAACTTTATTCATTTGATTTTATTAAAAAGTAACACATATTTTCTCATTTTTTCATCAGAATTATTTTCGTTATCTGATAATGATTTGTACTGTTTGCGAATTGGTGCCATTTCATTTTCATCACTAGAGGAAACAATTCCCGCATAAGACCTGGGCAGTAAAACGATGGATTTTTACAAACTTCATTCTTGCTCTGCTTAGCTCTTGCTTTTCTAATGGTTCAATCAGCAATTAAACGTTGCGATGGTGATTCTATTATTCTTTTTATATAGTTCATGATATCCAGACAGGAAGTTCTTCAGCTCGAGCTGGAAAGGGCCTTAGGGGGATTCAAAGAAGGATTTTTTTGGGGGGAGGAGATATAAAATACAGTAGGATCCGCTTAAAACGAGCCCCTATTTAGCGAATTTTCAGATAAAACGAGGAAAATATGTATTATGATTAAGCACAATATAATTTAACTTTTTCAGTGAACAGAGTCTTTTTTGGACCCCGGATTTAACGAGCAATTAAAAAAAAATAAAATAGGAAATCAAACTTTTGTAAAAATTCCGTAGTAAATTTATGTTATAAAATTTAACAGCATGAGTACAAAATCTATTTGAAATTCAGACATTTTGTTCTGAAATATACGTTTCTTAGAATGCTATCTACAAGTTTCTGAATTTGTCTTAAAGCAAAAATAAACGCATAAAGCTTTTACGGGAAAAACAACATCATTTTTGATTGTGCGGAAAAAAGGATTTAGAAATATTGAATTTTTGAATTTAAAACGGAATTTTAGATACAGTTTTGACGATAAAATATAAACGACAATACGTATTTTCGAAAACAAAAAAGGACATAAAACGTTGATGGAAAATTTACGTTTCGGTTTTGAGGAGTTTGAAACATCAATATTTTTATCGATAGTAAACTATGTCAATCGATACCAATTTTCAGTTTCTGGAACATGATTATTTCTTCAAGACACATGTCTTCCTTTGTTAAAATGACGGGAAAAATTCCTTTTCGTATAAAGAAAGACTTAAAGGCTTTAAAACTGCTGAAAATTTCGACGGTGAATGAGTCTTAATTGATAAATGTTATTGTTGACATATAAAGTGGAATTTCCTAAACGATCCACAGAGTATAATTTCTTCAAGTATTTTGGCAGACATATGAATTTCGTAATATTGAACGCAAAGCATGAGGAAAAACTTTTACGGTCCCCATTTTAATCAGTAGACTAGTAAGTATTGTACAGCGAAATTATAATTTCACGTTTTCCAATTTTATCTCTTTCGTGATTTTACACTATCAATATATATATATCAATATATACGTATATAGTTTGTTTTTTTTCTCTTTTATGTTTATTTTTCTTCCTATTTTATGTTCTTTTACTTTTTTTCGAATTTAACATTTTTAATATGACATTTACGACTGCGTGAAACTAAAATTGTATTGCATAGAGCAGTGTTGTCCAATCTTTGTGGGCAACGGGCCACTTAAAGATTTTTTACGGATCTCGCAGGCCAGCGGTTTCAGTGAGTTTCGTGAAAAAATCAGCTTCTTTCGGCTATTTCTCTGTTCACTTACGATATGGAAGGGGATTTTCTCATGCCGTACTCGTAGTTTTTCCTTATATCTGAAAAAAAATCGAAACATTTTGTTTTGGGAATTTTTTTTATTCCAAACAGTTGTTGGCGGGCCGGATTAACATTGTTGGCGGGCCGTATTGTGGCCACCGGCCGTATGTTGGACAACTCTGGAATAGAGACAAAAAATGTGTAACAGTCAAACAATATTGGGGTTAATAAGTGCAGACTAAGACGTCAGCAACTAAAATTTATATAGCTATTTACTATACCTAGGCTAAACCTTTTCATTAATATTAATAGTCTAATAAAGCTAGTAGCCTTTGAGTTAATGGCTGAAAGCCAGCCTTGGTACTCTAAAAATTAACTTTGAGCAGAATAAAAAATTTCACAAAAATGCAAAGGATAAAAGAAACATGTTTTCATCACAATACTTAAATGGAGTTTTTGCTTTGAATTTTTTTTACGTTTTCAAATTAAAACAAATTTTCTTTTTAAGGGATTACAAAATGCTAATAATGATTAGAAATCGAAGAAGTTGGAGCGCAAGTTGATATAAGTTGATCTATTTCTTAGAAAGCGACTCTAAAATAAAGCCTTGTCAGTAAAACTTCGTTACGTAAAGCATTTGTTAAAATGGTATTGATTTTTTGCTCAACAAAAGAAACCAAAGACAAGTTTTCTATTTTTTTGCGGGATTTTCTTTTCTAAGCGAACTATAAAAGTGGAATCGATCTAATGTTGATATAGTTTGGATTTTGGAATATCAAGAAAATGGAGAAATTGTTGGCCCCTGGAGGGCGGCTGCTGCAAATTTATTGTTGACTCGAAGGCAGGAGGGAATCCGTCGCGAAGATCCCCAGGGGCAGACTAAATTAAAGCCAAAAGAAAAAACTCCGCAGACGTAACTTTGTTTTATGGGTATTTTTATCCCATTTTGAGAAACCTGGGGAGCCCGAAATTATTCAGCCAACTGTATACCGCTTTCAAGCATTGTTTCATTTCGGCTTCTCAAACGGAAAAGAGTCCTCAGCTCTAGAGTTTCGGGTGAAGCTGTAAATAAAGAGAAAATTAAATAAATCCGCAGTCTTTTTGCTTCAGCACTTAGAATGCCCATTCCTTAAATTATTTTTATTTGGCTTTATTCCCAAAAGCAGAATGTATATAATTGAATATGTAAGTAAATGAAATAATTGAATGATATCCATTGGGCAATAAGTATTACAGGCATTCGGAGCTTCATAATATTCATCATAAGAATTATATATGGCAGAATTTTTTTCAGTGCAGGCATAAGGGTTCCATGATATCTTTGGTGAATCTTATGCACCTAAAGATGCGGCTTACAATTAAAAAGACACTCAAATTTAATAGGAGCTTTTTACATTAGATTACTAAGAATATTATAGTTTGCTGATATATGCCCCTAGGATCCTGAGTGATAACCTAGATTTGTCTAACAGAGGGCTATTCTTGGTCTTAATTTTTATATTTAATAATTTACATCTATCGATCTCAATCAACAAATTTCGATCTATCAACCTATATCTATCAATTTACATCCATATATCGACATCTATAAATTTATATCTATCTATGAATTTGCTGCCGGATGAACATTATATACAGTTAGTAAAACTTCAAAATTGGTCCAGATAAAAGTGAGAAAAATCCGTTACTTTGATGAATTTTGTCTGTCATTATTATATTTGCAAATGAAGGAATTCTTGGAATGTTATCTCAGTCTTTAAGAAATTTATCCATTTAGGGAATAAAAAACTAATTTTCACTCTTCTAAGTGAGCAATTAACCATTAACTCTTTTAGTTTAGTTTAAAAAAATCTCTTTATTTCATTTTAGGAAATGATACTTTGCATTTATTTTAAGAACGTATTCCCTCCATTCAGTTTAAGAAATTATGATCCTCATTCAGTTTATAAAGTAAGTGGCATTATTCCATATAAGAAATAATATTTCTCAGTCTCCTTAAAATATTATAATTTTCATTCCTTTAAGAGATAATTATTGGAGCGTTTCATTTAAAATTCGCATTCAATTTAAAGCATTTTCTTAATCATCGTATACTTATTTCTATTCCGGATGTGTCAGACAAGAAAACGAAGAACAAGAATAGAAAATACAGAAAAAATAAAATTAGATTGTAATTTCAAAATTAAGGAGGAAGGAAAGAAGGAAAATAAAATAGAATAAGCAAAGAATTGGAAAAGCGATACAAAATAAAACGAGGAAAAACTAAGTGAAAAAATGATCAAATAAAAGATTTAATGGAAATATTTCTTGAAGGTCTTAGAGTGGATTTTAAAATCTAAGGGCTTATTTATTGACTTACACAAATAACTAATTTACATGCATATCACATGGCCAATATGCATGTCAATTAATTGTTTGTGTCAGTCAAGAATTAAGCCTTAGGATTTAAATATAAATAAAGGATATAACCAATTATATACCGGATACTGGATATAACCAACTATATACGGGATACTGGATATAACCAAGTATATACCGGATGTAAAATATTATTATCCTTCTCAGAGGTAACACAACAATTATTTGGCAATTGTGTTACCTCTAAGAAGGGTAATAATATCTTACATCCTTATATACGGAGAAAGAGAGCGTTGTTCCTATCCTCATTCGTCTAGCTGTCAAGATACTCCAGGCTCAACGGAGGGACCCTGGTTCGAATCCAGAATGGGGCCAGCATCTCCTTCTTTCCTAAACAAAAAAGCTCTAGTTTGAGCTTATTTACACGTGGGTGTTGAAAATTATTGTATAATAAATTCCCCCACGATAAACTCACAAAAATCTTGCCTCGAAGGCTTTTCTGTGTTGACCATTATTTGGCAATTGTGTTATCCCTGTGAAGGGTAATAATATCTTACATCCTTATATACGGAGAATGAGTTTTGTTCCTGTTATCGTTCGTCTTGCGGTCAAGGCACTCTGGGATAAACGGAGGGACTCTGGTTCGAATCCAGGATGAGGACGACGTCATTTTTTCGCTTACACAATAAAAGCTCTGGTTTGAATTTATTTATAGTGGGTGTTGAAAATTATTTCATACGTACAGGATATTGAATATAACCAACTATATACCGGATACTGGATATAACCAACTATATACTGGATACTTTATATAACCAACAAATGATAAAGTATCGAAACAAAATTCGCATATTATACATGAGTTTACATCATGCATACTTTACAAATGATTGAAGTAAGGCAAGTAAACGACCATGTGGCTGAATTGTTTGCTGAATATTTAGTTCTCGTACGAAGTGCGATTGGAAACATGGTAACCAAGATTTTGAATTGGAGACATGGGTGTGATCAATTGCATTTGAAAGTCATGAATTGGTGCAAATGTCTTTTATTTTATTGGTCAAAGATTAAGTGGGAGCGTGTAGGGCTGGTCTAATATTTGCTCCTATTTTAGGAAGCAACGCATTTTTTTAAATATAAAAATGGGAATTTTTTTAGGATTTTATGGTTTTTATAAAATACGGTGGGTTGAAGTACTTTTGCAATAAAGGAAAGGGGAAAGAAAGAATTATATTTTAAGAGCTGAAAAAATATTTCGCAACAGCTTTCATTTTTTAAAAATGTTTGAAAAATATTTTTTTGCTAGTGAAAATTCGAAGGGATTTTTTACTGAAAAATTGGCAACAAATTCTCATGAGCTGTTGTTCTATTCTGTGGTTCGCAGAAATATTTTTTCGCGGTTTTCTTCTATTGGTTTAGTATGTTGAAATATATAACAGTCAACGCTCTATTAAATTTTAACGAGCCCCTGAATATGATATTAAATATATAATAGGAATTTAACAATGTTTTCTAAAAACTACATGTTACATTATTATTATCTGAGATCTTAGCTTTCTCATAAACGTTTTTATTGTTTAATTTGTTCTATACAAACGACCTGTGTTGATACAAATAAACAATTAGAATTACAAAGCAAAAAAACAATATTGCATGTCGAAAATCAGTATTTGGTGAAGCCACCACGCGCTTAAATAAGTGATGCTATACGACGTGGCATGGAATCAAACAGATGTTGAATGTGTGCCTGAGGAAGAGCATTCCAGATTGCTTGTATGCGACCCCAAAGTTCATCTGTAGTAGCTATGGGACGAGGATCACGAGCGAGACGCCGACCAACGAAATCCCACACATGTTCAATCGGCGACATATCCGGCGAATAGGCAGGCCAAGGAAGAAGCTGTATCTGTTGTGATGAAAAGAAGTCTTGAACATTCCTGGCAATATGTGGGCGGGCATTGTCCTGTTGAAATACAGCTCCGGGAATGCCTTGAAGGAAGGGAACAACTTCGGGCTCCAGAACTTCATTGATGTACCGGTTGCTGTTAAGATTACCCACAATTCGTAGCAGCTGAGATCGTCCATGATACGCAATCGCACCCCAGACCATAACGCTGGGGGTTCGTCCACTATGACGTTGGATAACGCACTCCGGAAGGTGGCGTTCACCGGTATAGCGTCTAACACGGATGCGGCCATCACTGTACCCCAAATTAAAGCGGGATTCATCAGAAAACACCACTTGTTGCCAATCAGCACGCCAGTCTCTATGTCCATGAGCCCATTGTAGCCGCAGGCGCCGGTAGTTTTGCGTCAGGGGGATCCTGTATAAAGGAACTCTTGCACGCAATCCACGGTGCAGTAGATTCAGTAATAAACCTGTAGCAGTGCACCAACGTTCTGCCAACTGTCCAGATGAAGCAAAACGGTCCGTCACCGCCATGCGGACCAGGTGTCTATCATCCCGTGCTGACGTCACCTTTCGGCGTCCACTCCCGGATTTCCGAGTTGTCTGGTTCTCTTGAACCCACTGCTTCCACACTCGCATCACTGTGCTGCTGTTACGCCCCATACGAGCTGCTATTGCACGATAAGAAAACCCTCCTTCACGAAAGCCGATCATTCGTCCCCGTTCAAACTCCGTAACTTGCTGAAATGTTGTCCTCTTTCGTCGTAGAGGCATAGTGACGTCTCATGTAACGTTTACCACTAGCAGATAACCATACACGCCCCGCTACAGCCCTCTATTTATACGGATCCATCAGCAGTTCAGAGGGCGCTGCTCAGCCCACGCATGCGTGATGACTCTGAAATTCTAATCATTTGAATAGCATACCCTAATTTGCATTTCCTGAAAGTTTCAGCTCAATCAAGTGATTCCTTCATGGTGTTGCAATTTTTACAAACATGAGTACAGTTGGAGCGACCCACCAAAACCTGTTTACAACCCCGTTGATGGTCGCGACCCCGAGGTTATGAACCACTGGTCTAAATGATTCATCACTAAATCTGTAAAATTGCGAATTAAATGAGACTAAATTGTAAAATCCGATTTACGTAGTATGTTACCTATTTAGAGGAGAGTCTCTTATTAAACAAACTAGCGATTTCTGTTCACCTTCATTTATAACCTAATACCAAGTCATTATTCCTTTAATTTGAAACTAATGCAACATCAGAAGTATTACGGAAATAAGATACAAAGTACGAGAGAGGAAATTTACATACAAAAGGTTAAACACTGGTAAAATAGCAAATGAAAAAGATCACCCAAGCTTTCGGACGCGTCAGCAGCAGTCCTTAATTTCACCTCTGATAAAGAACTGCTGATGACGCGTCTGGAAGCGTGGGTAATTATTTTTCGTTTGCTATTTTACCAGTGTTTAACCTTTTGTATGGAAATCAGAAGTATTGCACAAGAGATGCTGCCTCAAGAACTATAATGTATTTAGGTTGAATGAAATTATTCTTATTCTATTCTATTGAATATATTTTATAATATTCATCAAGTCAACAGTAATTAGTATGATCATTGCAAAAGAAAAATTTTTGTGCACATTAAATAAAAATTTTACGTAGATATGAAGCAAATATTTTTTATAGACATAAAATAAATATCAAAAGATATCAAATAGATATAAGAGAAATAATAAATAGACAACAAGAGAACATCAAATGGACATCTTACAGCTTTATTTGAACAACTGCACGTAACTTTCTAAATAACAGTATGTAACTCTTTCCACTAGTTTATGTATGGTTGCTTTTAGGAGTAAAAAAATCACTAAGCCAACCCCCTCCTCCATCCCAGTAACACAGGTTGGGCTAGATGAGACGATGGACGTGATAGTACATATTAGCCAGAAGAATATGACTCAAGTAATTCATATTAATCGACATATTCAGGATGAAAATATGAGGCGACTTGAAGACGATCACATTTAGGAGGCAGAATCCAACAAGATGCACGTTTTTCAGAATGCCATTTCAAGATTTTAACGTAGGTGCCAACACAATACAATTGCCAGCCAACGTTGCAGTGCAGGAGGGTCAAAATTTCTAACGCCACAGCAAGATCGTTATGTGTCCTATGCAACCAGACACTATGTGGGAACTTCTCAACAGCTGCAAGAACGATTGCCCAATTTGCGTCAAATCATCTACAGACAATTGCAGAGTTCTATGCCAAAGAAAGTTTGCAGTGTATACATGTCTTTAATATTAGAAAAAAGGAGGTCGGTTTTAGTCAGGAACATCGAGCATCTTGCTATGAAGCGGTAAACGGGGGGGGGGCTGCGTATTGTTGACAAATGAGTGTAGGTTCAGCTCTTTCACAGAATGATTTACGCTCTGTCTTTACCTAGTGAGAAACTGGCTGAAGATACAGTTCTGCAGCGTTTATAAATGGAAAAATAATTGTGGTGTATTATTTTAATTTTCGGTGGCATCATGATGTGTTCATGTACGACCCTGTATGTCAGGAATCGGAAACCTGTTTGAGGTATTGTGTCAAAGCAATAGTGCCAGCGGCACCACTCGTCAAATTGTATCACGTGGCACTCATCAAATTATGACTGCCATGTACAATCTATTTATTAATGCAATTTAAATAGAATATTTGATATGTTTCTAATTCATTAAAAGAGTCGCATTTTTCGAAAATGGTTGGTTGGACTTTATGGCGCAAGGATAGCAAGAGTTACTTTGCGCGGAATAAGGCATTTTCTTGAAAATGCCCTTGTATATTTGTCGCACGACCAGCGGCATAGCGTGGGTTGCTAGCGCCCGGGCAAGTTAAGTATTGCGCCCACTAAAACCCATTAGCACCCTTTTCCACCAAATGCAGTATTGAAATCTTGCGTCCGAGGGTTTCTTCCCTCTGGCCCCGCATACTACGCTACTGTGCATAACTTACAGCAGTTTAATAATATCAGGAGAAAACGCCGCGATCCCTTTGATGCATGAAACAATATTTCGTAGTAAAGGGATTTTTAAAACAACGCATATCGAATTTTTTGCTATTTATAGCAGAATTTTCTTTGGAAATAATATTTGTTCATAACTCTAAACTTAGGACTAGCAAACGTGAGCGATAGTGGGGAAGTTGGGAAGGGTAAAAAATTAAGTTTTAGATGGAAATAACACCAATGATCATTCAAGGTTCAAGAAGTCATGTCTAACTGCAAATATTCGGCTTTGTACACATTTTTCACAAACATCTAAAAACATTCCTCTTTAAAAGTTGTGAAAACGGAAATGGATTTTATCTAAAAACGAATAAAATACTTTATTGAATTTTAATAATTATACTCGAATTTTTTTAAATCACTTCGCCTGCAACTAAAAATTTCGTTTGCCATGTATGGCGCGAGTGCCGTAGATTTCTAACCGCTGCTCTATATCTTCGAAGGAAGAATTCTAATAGCCCATCGTACTGAATTATATCGTATCCTGCAATAATATATTCGACCTTTCAGGAGTCGTATCGGGGTCGTATCTTTGTTTCTGGATGAAAACACATATCTGCATAGAAATAGCCTAGTGGATGCATAGAGCAAGATCCAAAATTTCAGATCGCAGAAGAATCTAATATCTTCTTGAAAACTGAAATTCTTAATTTCTTTCTGCACTTTTGCGAGTGAGAGTGCAAGACTGCACTTGATTGCTACAGATGAACGGCAATCGAGTGCAAGCCTGCACTCGATTGCTACGGATGGCCGGCTATCGAGTGTAAGCCTGCACATGATTGCTACAGATGCACAGCAATAATAGGAGGCTATGTTAAATATTTTATACTCATTTTGATAAATAAGGCATTCCCTAAAGTTAAGGAAGAAACCAACAAAATTTGCTCTTGTTTATATCCTTTTTATTCTTACTTAAATCTTGATTGAAAAAGTACTATCTCACAATTCAGTACATTTGAAAATCCGGAATAAATCAATTCCTGGGGTTTCCGAGTTTTGAAATTTTACACTACCCAGAAACAGAGGATATAATGCGCCCATAGGCACAAGTTGATTACCCTGATTTAAATTTTATTTAACATTCGTGGTATTCACATGAGCGACGTACTGGAAGAGGAGGATATTAACCACTCTCAAAAAGGCTTCAAGAGCACGAAACGGGCTAAGCATAAGATTATAGCTTCATGCAACAACCATCTTGGTTTTAGCGTACTAGTTTGTATCACTGCGTGTGTTGTTATGTGGAGTTATTGGACATTTCACTAAACCTTCGCTGCCCTCACTGCTGTTTTGTTTTATGGGGCAAGGATAATTAAGATTTTGCTTTGCTAGGAACTATGGATATTCAAGAGTTTACTTTTTAGGAACTATAGAAATTTAAGAGTTTGCTTTGCTAGGAACTTTGGACAGTTAATATCATGGAAAAATTAAAATTTTGCTTTGCTAAAAATTACAGATAGTTAAGATTATAGAAAATTAAAATTTTGCTTTGCTAGGAACTATAGATAGTTAAAATAATGAAAAATTTAAAATTTTGCTTTGCTAGGAATTATAGATAGTTAAGATTATGGAAAATTTAAGATTTTGCTTTGCTAAGAACTGTAGATTGTTAAAATAATGAAAAAATTAAGATTTTGCTTTGCTAGGAACTATAGATAGTTAAGATAATGAAAACAATTAAGATTTTGCTTTGCTAGGAACTATAGTTTTTCACGAGATCATAATCACTGTTGTCTAGAATATCAAGCTTCGGGATAGTCATCGGTAGGAAAGTGATAAGTGCTGGGTATCCGCGAGGAAAAAATTAGGGTTTTCTGGACGGTACACAAACGTATTACTAACAATAATGGAAAATAACAACGTTTTTAGCGTAGTTTACTACGCTAAAAACGTTGTTATTTTTCCATTATTGTTATATTTGCGTAGTGTTCGTCACTTTTCCAGTCTTAAACGTGTTACTGCTATACCACCTTTGGCCACAAGGGAGATATTTATGGTAATATGACCATTATTAGGGAGCAGTTATTATGGTTCTTTGTTAGTCCCTCTACATTACCATTATACGCGATTTTCTACAGTTTTGAACGGCATGATTCCAAATAAACCTTCTAAAGAGAAGCAAAACATATTATCCCCGTATTTTGAGAACCAGTAAATCAGACCACAGTGGAAATTACCATCTTCATTCAGAGCTTATAATCTAGAAAACATTTATCTCTTTTCAGTGGCTTAATATTTCAAAATAATAATTTGAAGTATCAAACAACTAAAACTCATTTCAAATTTTATCATGCCATTATGGCATAAGCTTTGTACCTACCTTTCTGTGAGATAGCTAAATAAGTAATTTTCAAAATAAACCAGGAATATTATTGAATTATAGCAACTAAGACACAATTTCTTTAAGTTATTTCCTCTCATAAATTTAATTTTTCCTTCTTATATTTATTTTCTTTCCCAATATCTAATCATTCCTTAATTTTTCTCCTTTTTAATAAATTAATTTTTCTTAATTTCCTTCCTCACATAATTTCATTATATTACAACATGGGATATCATTCTATGTTTCCCAAAATGTGTTTTAAGTTATATATTAATTAATTTTATGCTGTACTTCTGAAGAAGATGGATACAATTTCACTAAAAAAGCTTCAAAGTAAGTAAAATACTTTAATTACGCCTTTGGTGAATTTTAATTAAAATATTATTGAATTGTTGTCTAGATAAACGTCTATTTGATAAATGTGGAACTACAAACTGGCTTCCAAAATTTTCTTTTATCCAAAATATGGATTTGAAGATCACTTTCCCAAGTGGTATATATCTAATTACTTGAAATCGTAAGCTGTTCTCGTACTTTTTACAGTAAGAAAGGTAATGTGAATTTGACAGAAATATTAATTCTTGCACCTGACAGTTATAGATGATGTTTGTTTTTCGTGAAAATGATGAGTCTCATTAATCTTACGTCAGCAACCGATACGGTATTGCAGTAATCGATAAAAATATCGTTTTTATTAGCAATCGATTTTATTCACTAAGATATTATGGCTTTGGCACTAATTGTAAGAGGTTGTAGTAAAGATATTAATGCTGTGGAAATTGTGCAATCTCAGTATATTTTTAAGCATTAATTTATTTTTAAATAACTTTTTTACCTTTTCTTGGAAGGAATTCTTTCATTAAAATTTGACGTATAATAGAATATGTTAATGGTCCCCCCCAGTTGTTGATTTTTTATTTTCCAAAGTTATTTGCATTTGTTAAAGGACAAGATATATATATTTCTTTCTGTATTCATAAAAGGTTCCCCAATCAGAAGTCGACTTAAAAATTGGTATGCTTTTCACATTTTTAATTAAAATTTCTGAGTTGGCAAGTATGTTAAAAATTGCATACCATAAGCAATTTTTTGTGATCTCCTCACGAAATTGCAAAACTAATTTTACTTTCGAAAGTTTTGTGTTACGAATTTGCTAGAATTTAATTTTAGATATAGGATAAAGTTTAGAAAAGTATTTCCAATAAAACGCTATTGGATTCCTTTCGACAAAATTTATTGATTTTTGCCGACTCAAATAAGTTTCAATTTAATTTCTTGAAGGAAATATAATAATTGAAATCGAATTCCACCTATTTGATATAGAACGGATGAAAAGTTGAGAAATTTAGTTTTAACTATCAGAATAATAAATCAGTTACTTTGAAGTAGCCTACAGGATAAAGTAACGCTTGCCTTTCATATGGTACTTATATATAAAATATTCACGAAATATATATCGGCAATAACTTTTTTGTTGAGGAATTATCATTTTTAATTTTACAGAAATAGCAAGCATATTTTGACAAAATATCCACATTTTGGAAGAAATAATACGTTTAATTAAGATGATAAATACACAACGTTTTTGGCGTAGTTACTAATTTACAATATAATTCGATGCACGTTTTCGAGAGAAAAGGTCTTTCCTTGTCTAGAACTAACGTAAAATAAACAACATTAAAGTGCTGCCAACACGCAGTGGTTGTTCCGTTGCTGTAAGCGGTTAGTGAAAGTTTTTAAAAGAGTACAGAGTTGCATTCGGTGTCTAACTTTCAAAGTGGTAAAACTTGGTCAAAAAGTTAAGTGGAGAAGGCAGTTGAAGGGGAAGCAGCAGTTAGAAAGAATTTAAAAAGTTTTTACAAGTACTACTAAAGCTTGGAGTTGATTTATGGTCATTCACAAGTGAGGGATACAATTTGTGGATGAAAAATGCTTCTAAGAAGTCAAATTCAATAAACGAACAAGGTTGGCTAATGACTTGACTTCTTAGAACCGTTTTTCATCCATAAATTTGGTACCTCGCTCGTGAATGACCATAAATCAACTCCAAGTTTTAGTAGTTCTTGGAAAAACCTTTTTCAACTCTTTCCAACTGCTTCTTCTTCTTTAACTCGTTCAAGTGCAAATCTTTATGGATTGATTTGTATAGTCAAAATGCTAATACATACATATATGTATGATTAAATAATGTAGAGAATAAATAAATAAATAGAGATTATTATTATTAATATGGCCCTGCGGTGGCGCAGTGTGGTAACGCGTTCTCCTATTGCGCGGCTAATCCGGGTTCGACTCCCAGCAGTGCAAAGAACGCTTACTCAGAGATCTCATAAAGATCGCACTGCTCACTGTAGTCCGGGGTTTGGTTCCCTAGGCCTTAAGAGGTTCGGATTCCTCGGAAAACAGTAGGTCCCGGCGCAGCATGACCACTGTAGTCTTTGAGCCGTAAAACCAAAAAACAAACAAAAATTATTAATATGAATATCATTTTGTTTTTTAGCTTGTACCCCTTTAAGTATAACAACGCTTAATTTTTGTAATTAATTTTTAATTAATGTATTGTTTTCAGCTTTCTTCATAGAATTTAAAATATTTATGCTGGAATAACTTTTCAAACTTGGAAGAGAGAACGGAACTTCTAGAGGGGGTATTTATCAGCGGAAAAATTTATTTTTATCATCAGATAAGGTTTAAGGAACTCAAAAGATAGGAAGCTTATCTTTCGTTAAATAAAATTAGCAAGCAATCTTTTCGAGTAAAGTAAATTGCTGGAAGAAATAAAAATACCTGGAGGGAAAGATAAGGAAGTCTTCGTATTAGGAAATCTGTTAAAATTTTATGGAAGCTCGATGGATAATATAATACACAATAAGCACAGTTTTTGAAACCAAAATTTATTCAGCTTTAAACGTTTTTCGAAAACCTTGAGCTTTCATCGAAGAAGCAAGAAACCCTAAGCGTACATCGCTCGTAAGGGCGAGTGTACGATTGTTTATTGTATAAAGGGTAAGGTTGTGGGTGATGTTGGTATATTGGCGCCCTCTATCGGTCGAGCTTGATGAATGTGGACTGTAGGGGGAAAGTTGGCTGTGTGAAGGATTGTGTTAAAAAATTTAAAGTATATGACAAAAAAATTATTAGTGAAATTTTAAGGGGAGAAAACGTGACCACGCCGGATGGATATTGGCCGTAATAGATAAATCTGACAACATTCCTATTCTACAAACCATCTGCTTACCGTTCGTTCCCAATATCAGCATTAAAATTGCTACTATTCTTAACAACTTTAATTTTAAAGTCTCTTTCACGCCCATCAATAAACGTTGTATTTCAAAACTAAAAGACTCGGTTGCGGATCACAACTCATGGGGGGTATTTATGAAATCCCATGCTCGTGCTCAAAATCGTGCATCGGCCAAACTCGTCGTGCACTCCGTTTCAGGATTAAAGAACACCGGGCATACGTACAAAAATAAGAATTGACTAAATCACCCATAGCCGTTCATTGCTGGTCTTTGGACCACAAATTTAACTTCGATGAAGCGAAGTTAATCTACAAACCTCCATCTCCAGCTGATCTTAATTTTTTTGGAACCTTTTCAATCCATCAAAACATCGAGCACCTGGTGAACGATTTATCTATTACGGCCAATATCCATCCAGCGTGGTCACGTTTTCTCCTCTTAAAATTTCACCAATAATTTTTTGTCATATACTTTAATTAAAAAAAAAAATTTAACACAATCCAACTTTCCCCTTATAGTCCACATTCATCTGGCTCGACCGATAGAAGGCGCCAATCCACCAACATCACCCACAACCTTACCCTTTATACAATAAACAATCGTACACTCGCCCTTATGAGCGATGTACGCTTAGATTTTTTACTTCTTTGATGAAAGCTCAAGGCTTTCGAAAAACGTTTAAAGCCGAATAAATTTTCGTTCCAAAAACTGTGCCTATTGTGTAATATATTATCCATCGAGTGTTTAGCACAGTGAGTCGATCTACTATTACATTACTTTTATGGAAGCGTTTCTAATTTAACGTACTCCAAAATTATTAAAGTGCGATTTATAAAAACTTTTATGGTGTTATTGAGTAATAAATATTTAGCACATTTAAACATACATTTCAATGATATAAATTAGGCAATTACAAAACAAACTGTTTTTATTAATACTTTTTCTAAACTTGACTCATATTATTCTTACTCACGTGAATTCGTATGAACACACATTTGAACTCTAACGGACTCATGTAAATTTAACATATAAACTTATACACATGATTATTTTACAATATTTTATTAGCTCAAACTAGAGCTATTTTTGTTTGGGAGAAAAAGAGACGCCGTCCTCATCCCGGATTCGAACCAGGGTCCCTCCGTTGAGCCCGGAGTGTCTTGACCGCTAGACGAACGAGCGGTTCGAATTTAGGATGGGGACGGCGTCTCTTTTTTTTTCCTAAACAAAAATAGCTATAGTTTGAGCTTCTTTCTGCATGGGTATTGAAAATTATTGTAAAATAAATTCCTCCATGAAAACTCACAAAAACTCGCCCCAGTGACTTTGCATGTTGACCATTATTTGGCAATTGTGTTATCCCTGTAAAGGGTAATAATACCATACATAGAATAATTATCTCAAAATTGAAACGCCGTCGTTTATTTCTTGCCTGTTCTTTTAATGTCTACTAAGCTTGGCTTGTTGTGCGTCCGGAAAGGCGTTTATCCCACCATCTTCGGAGCATTGGCGTTTGGGTAGGTGTTTGCTGCCACCAGGTACCTATAGGCACCACCTCGTATCCTCGGCTTGTTAAGAGACGTAGGGTATCCTCTGGCATCCAAAGTGTGATACGGCTTACGCACCGCACGGCGAAAGTACAGACGCGGACACCACCGTAGATAATCAACTACTTCATTCGTACTACGCATATGCAATAATGAAATCAGGTGTTATGTCACTATGTCCCACGAATCGGGGATGAAATCACACACATTCTGAAAAAGCTTCCGCTTATACAAGAACGGATAGGGCCAGATGATGGGACAGGAGAAACAGGCATGTGTCCTTACGGCCTGCTCTCTCGCATCCCTCCGAAGATATTCCGCTTCTTATGCCTCCCCCCCCCCGTTTCTTCTGAAATTCCTAAGAGGGGTCTGTTTAGTGTTCTGCTGGAATGGGGTGTGCTATACCTTTACATAGCTGGGTTCAGTTTTCAAATAAAAACATTATAAAATTCAATATTAATTTTAAGATTTTCACTTACACATTTCTAACGTACACAATGGTGCCAATACGAGTACTTTTAGGGGGCTAAGAGAAATTATTATCACTTTTAAGGCTATTAAACATTTTAATAAATGTATAAGATACTAAATACTACAAAAATAATTGCTACTGCCTGGCAACTAGTAATGAGTTAAAGAGTATCTTATTTTAAAACATGGCTATGAAACATGCCTGTATTCAGAGGGAGGGGGGATTTTAAGGGCCGGTCCTCTCAGGAAGTACATTTTTAATGGGACTTGGCTACGGCCTTGCATGCTGTAGAAATTTTTGAACCCCCTCCGAAATCAAATCCTGGATACAGTCTTTCTGAGACATATTCGCTTACTTTTTATTACTTTTATTACTTTTTGAAGTAAACTCATAGCAAAATTTGGAAAATCAAATTTCTAAACAACGGCTGGGGGTGGGGGGGGATCAATCACCCTGTTTCCCGTATAGGAGCTTATGAACATATATGATTTTAGCTCATAAGAGTTCCTATCTTGATTTTGCATTTCAGAGAGCTCTATAAATCACAGTCTTAGAGCACATTTGATTGAGTATTTTAACCATTTGAGGTGGTATAACTATTATGGCAGATCATCAGTCTCATCCTCTTCATCATCAAACCATCATATTCAGTCATTACAAATCTATCCAAAAGAAGTTAATTTCATCTTCACTCAATGCATGATTGCGCCGAGCTGTCCTTTTCCGGGTAACTTTAATTTGTTTGCAGAAAAATGCGTGTCGTTAACGAAGGGAGAGTATTATCTATAACGTGAAATACGATGAAAGCAGAAGGACAGGCAATTTTCGAATGTGAGCGCGAAAGAGATCATCAAATTGACTTCATGAATGAAAACACGTAGTCGAAGTAATGGAATATCTTTCAAGCAAATCATTACGTTCTGAATGGACAGTTCTTAATAAAAAGAAGCCTTTGTATTTATTCTGAGAAACCATAAAAGTTTTTAATTACGTCGAAAGACGATAGTCCATTAATTTAACGAGGCAAGTATGTCTATTGTGTTCTTCGGACCTGATACAATAGGATTGCCTTGGAAATCTGTAGAATACAGTACTGCGTATGTTATTGTTGCATGTGCGATATTGCAAACACGGTTATGTCCTTTGTTTGTGCCATTGTACCGTTATTAATATATGAGAGTGTAATAAACAATAATATGAGAAGTGAATATGGATAACAAAGAAATTAGCATTGAATTGAAACAGTGATCCTTAATATTTTCAGGTCACGAAACGTCTTTAAATATCAAATATTTTTGCATAACGCGAAAATCGATGAACAATGTCATCGATAAGAAATTTTGTAAATAAATAAAGAATATTATTTATGTATACTCATTTGTGTGATAGAAGAAAAACCTGAAAATAAATAAAAATACGCCAAAAATTAAAATTTCGATACAAGGATACAGTAGTACCTTGAGATACGAGTGCTCCGATATACAAATTTTTTGAGATACGAGCCGTTACTAGGTTGATTTTGTGCCTTGGGTTAAGAGACAGAATTTGAGATATGAGCCTGCTTTGGTGACATCACAACTACCATTAGGCTCGGACTTCCAAGTCTTGCAGCAACATACGGAGTTTCTGCAGGGGATTGGTACAGCCGAAGAGATAAAGGAGGTTATCTCTTAAAGTGAGATAAAGGAGGTTATCTCTTCAAGTGAGATAAAGGAGGTTATCTCTTCAAGTGAGATAAAGGGAGTGTTGGCAATATGAGCAAGAGTTTCGGACTTCGTTGAAAAGAAACACCCTGAAAAAGCTGTAACTGGTCGTGCAGCGGTGCTATTTACTGACACTGCATAACTAATTTTAGAACCATTTTAAAAGCGGAGGAAGGACCAAAGATCTTTGGGCAGGTTCTACTGAAACATCCTGCGGATGAAATTGAAAAAAGCATGGAAAAAAAAAAAGCTAGTAAAGAATAAAATTAAGTTAAGCAAAAATGAAGTGAAAGAAAAAATTAATATTAATTTTTACGGAGAAGACACTAATCGGCTTCGCTAACATCTATTTATTTCCTTAGCTCCTCTTTTACGAGTATGCATGTATGTACTGAATTTTGTTCTAGTTAGTTTCTGTACACTATTTGTTCATTATAAATAGTAGTATGTACATTATATTAAAAAATTTAGAGTGGTAGGAATTAATCTTATTTCAGTTAATTTCAATGGCTAAAATTGATTTGAAATTCGCGCATTTTGACTCAGGAACTAGACCATGGAATAAATTGAATTCTTATTTCAAGGTACCACTGTACATTGTACTTTTCAAGTACAGATAGTGGAGTCTGGCTATCTCAATTCTCCGATAAGCTGACATTCCGGGAAACACGAGTGGGATTGAAAATTTATTTGATCTAAAAAAGGCCTTATTTGTTTTTGCATTATGTATATTTATGTTTTTTTATATATTGAGTTGGGATTTGCTGTTATTAACCATTCTGAAGCCGAGAATGGGCGCCCATACTTCTAGGGAGGGGGCTGAGAAAAATTAACGAGTACCTCTAAGGGGGGGGGGGTTTAGAAAAATTATTACCGTTTTCTCAAAGACGTCTAGAATTTTAGTGAATGTACAAGATACCAAAACGCTACAAAAATAATTGATAGTGCTTGACAATTAGTAACGAGCTAAAAAGTACCTTATTTTAAAATGTGACTGTAAAACTTTTGAAAGTAAATGCATAGCAGGTTCGGGCAAATAAAATTTTTAAACGGCTGGGGGGGTGGATCCAGCCCCACTCGACCCTTCATACAGACCCCCCATGAATTCGAGGAGAGAGAGAGTATGTGGGATGATGAGACGCCATCTCTTATTTTTAATTTTGTATCGATCATCGTCTTACTATATATTACGTGTGTTGGATTTCGTAAAAGCCTTTTTTTTTGGTCATTTTTCAATGCAACCTTGTCAAGTTAATTACTACATCATAAATGCTTACTTTTTATCTTACGGAATCTCTCTGACCTCAGAAAATTTAATTGTTATATTTCTTTTTAAATATGACTCCATCTTGAGATGTATAACTCGGCATGAATTGCTGACTCCGTGATATGTCGACATATGGAGATTCCACTGCGTGTAAGCATTTATTATATGTTTTGGCTGGGTTTTGCAAGGTAGATGTATTCTTTTAGTTTTCCGTTAATCCAACTTTGAATATTAACGGTCAAAAAAGATTAATAATCTACTGCACACTGCAGTCCCGGGGTTTGTTTCTTAGGCTTTCAGACGCTCGGATTCCTCAGAAAGGTGTGGTCTCGGCGCGGAATGACTATTGCCATCTTAGTGCCATAAAAACAAAAACAAAAATTTTTTGGAACATTTTTGGTTCTGTACTCGCATGGGCAAGGACAGCGATACGTAAACAGTGGGAAAAAATGTATTCGGCCAGTTCGTATGTAACGTAATATAACGTATTTTCAGGCCACAAAATACGTTAAAATTGCCCTGGTTACGAAAAAATTATTACGACGATTTAAAGGTTTTCAAAAACGTTGAGAAGAACATGATGATTTTTATGGCATCAGGCACGGCAAGAACGTTTCCAAAGTCCGAAATAAATAGTTTAAAAGCACCCTTTCGCATTCATTAAAATTAAATGGGTCGCAAGAGCTTATCATTCTGAAATGAGTTTTACAGTTCTGAAAAGTTTAGGAACTATTGCTATCAGCAACTGTAAATATCTGCCCAATTTTCAATTTTCAATGCGTCTCTCTTTAATAGACGTTTTTAAAAATCCAAGGACTTTTTCATTTTGAGTAAAACTAAAATGAAATTCTAGATTGAGTGCTCTTCATTGCATCTTTATAACTAACGAGAGATGTGCATTCTTCATTTAAGAAACAGAATAAGTAATATAACTGACATGAGAGTGTGGACTCTCACAATAGAAATGCTAGTTCGCTTCGCAGGCTTTCTTAACTGTTGCCACTTAGAAAATCAAAGAAATCGGACATAAAATAAGTTCAATTTCTAAAATTGGCAAAATGCCAAATTGTTTCCTTTTACGTGATGTTTTTTTATATATACATAATTTTAACTTCCGTATCTGGCAATATATATTGTCTAATTATAATTTCATTCCTTACATTTGGCAATAGTTTATGTAATTGTTTCCGAATTCTAAAATCAAATCAGTCTTCCGTTTACCATTGAAGTGTGCACACGTCATACTCGGAGGCTTCGTCAAAAAGACGTACTTGTAGGTTCTTTTAACGATGTATTCGAATTAATTTATTTATCGGCATAATGCATTAATGAATTATTTTAAACATTTAAAGTAACAATAAATATTATTTAAACTGAACGAATTACTGTAATTTCTTCAATATATAATTTTGCAAGGGTACAAGAAACTACCTCATTGATTTGTTTGAAATGTACAGAATAAGTTCTGACTATCAAATGCAAATTCGGGGTTGCAAAGTTAGTCATGTTTTACGTTTCGGTGAAATTGTCATAGTTTTTCTATTCTTAACGTCTAAAACACCACCTGGTCGACTTTATAGCCCCATTATCACTTTGATAAATAGTGCACTAATCAATCCATCATAAAATTACAGTTCATTTGAATACCTTGAGTTCCCTCTCTCTCTGTTTTTCCGCCATGCAACGCATTCACATTCTCCTTGCTATTTCAGACAAAATGTACGTTTGTGGAATCTATTGTAAAATATAGCCTAAGAGTTGATATTTCGGTTGATGATATTTTCAGGACGCAAGGACAGCGAACGTTATATACTGAGCCAAATATAACATTTTGCCTGTGTAGTAATGAGAAACAACTTTGATATCTTATGGTGTCTATGATGTCCAAGTTCTTCGTCAGTAAAGTTTAAAGTAAAGAATATATTGCTATCTATACAAAAAAATATATTTATAAACTTTACCTGAAATTATATCTTAATTGCATAGATGGAATTTCATTGAAATCAAGATATATTACAATTTTTTAGCGACGAAGGAAGAATATGTGCATCTGCTTGATACGTTATTTTCATTTGAGTTTTATAAAGCGCCAAATTCTTCTATTATTTATTATTTGTACCCGACTGAAATGACATTTTTGCAGAAGTTAATTAACCATTTGGGGAAGAAAAATTTTTACGCAGGAGTTTAACATCAGATGTCAGTGCTGTTACCTCGGAACCTTAATAATTAGTTATTGAACAGAATTTACAGTAAAAAAAAAAGGGATTTGTTTAATGTATGAGCGTTATTGTATTTTTATATATATTTTTATATTTTATATATTTATTTATATATATTTTTATATATATTTTTATATATATTTTTATATATTATTATTATTATTATTATTATTATTATTATTATTATTATTATTATTACAAAATTATTATTATTATTATTATTACACAATTATTATTATTATTATTATTATTACACTATTATTATTATTATATTTATATTATTATTATTATTATATTTATATTGACCTTTATTATTATTATATTATATTATTATTATTATTATTATTATTATTATTATTATTATTATATTATTATTATTATTATTATTATTATATTATATTATTTATTATTATTATATTTATATTATTATTATTATATTATGTGTATTTATATCATTTTGTATATTTTATTTACATTTATTTATGTTTTTATATATTATATATTTATACATCTTCATCACTTTTCTATTATTGAATGCCGCAAAATAGGTATAAATAAATTATTTAAAGCCGCACTTACTTTTTATGAACGCATCCACTTTTTTTAAAAAAAGAAAAGCTACGCAAATTTTGTGATTAAGGTGAGACGTTGCTACAAGGAACTGCTCATTCTTGCATTTTCCACAATGAAGTGGATGCAGCGATGTTACAGCCGTTAATAATAGAAAGTTGTTTGTTTGTGGTTTCACGACTCAAGGAAAAGAGTGGCCATGCTGCGCGCACAGTGTGCCAAAGGCGGCCAAAATTCGATTTTCTGAAAGTGAAGATTTTTATAATGTAATATACGTTTCTAACAGTAAATTAACTGTAGAATCAATTTATAATAGATATTTTTCGATTAAAGTTGTTTAAATGTGCCAATTTTTGCCTAAACTTTAAAATTTTAAAAATTAATTGAATTGTGTGTAGTTTTCAACATTTCCGCCCACAACCGGTGTTGTTTAAAAACAAATCTTTTAGCCGTTTATACGATGGAAAAACATCAAAAAATTGTATGAGCACGTTGCTTGGACGATATATGTTTGAAGGATATTTAAAAATATATAAAATAAAAGGAATTTTGTTAAGATAGAAAATGTTAGAAAAGGAAGCACATGGTGTTTGTGGGTATTTTTGTGATTTCAGACTTTCAAAAAAAAAGCTTCACGAGACGTCAACACGTATTTGCCATTTTTCTACTCCAGATACCTTAAAGTATCAACTATGCCAATTTCAGCTGCAAATGCAACTTTCACACATTGTTTTCTTCATTAGAAAAAGGAGGAGGCCCCGGTAAACGGGCTTGCGTCAAGAACCAAAAGTTCAATAATTTGATCGCTTGTAACTTTCGATAAAATCGGATTGTTTTCAAAATTGCGACATCATTGTTTTCAGAAAAAAAGCCTCTTTAAAATGATATCAAACATGATGTATATTCTAATTGAAAGTTGTCGAGCACCCTGGCGCCAGCGCCCAGTTTTTAAGGGCGCTCATAATTTTTTTATCGCAAAATCAGTACGCTTGACTTGATAACAAATAAAGTTGATTTTGCTCAAATATATTGAGGCGTTTAAAAGTTATTAATTTTGTCCAACTTTTACATGCGATGGGACTACTTTGCGCCCTGACCTACTGTTTTTTGAGGAAACCAAACATCTGGACCTACAATTTTTCGAGGAATTCGAAACTCTTGGACCTACGGTTTTCCGAACCTTTTAAGGCCTAGGGAACCAAACCCCGGATTATAACAATAGAAACACAATGATAATTTAGTGGCAACGTAAAATGCTATCAGCTCCGTATCTGCGAATGAAAGCTCGTAGGGGGGGATTACGATTTCTATAGACATTAGTCATAACCAGAGGCGCAGCCAAGCTTCTTTCTTGGTGGCTTGCTGTCACAACGGCGCATTATGTCTAATAGGTCGTTTTAACAGACATCTGGGGGGCTCGAGCCCTCCCCCGTGGCTGCGCGCTTGATCATAACTTATTTTTCACATTTCAAGCAAATGGGTGAAATCGCTGTCAGATTCTTCTCTTAGGACAACGGAATATGCAAAACGGCAAAATTTGTGTATTTTCTATATATAAAATAAATAACGTTGAACGTCTACCATCCCATCCTCTCTTTTGGTGTTCGATGATCGATTAATCGTAAAGTTCATGTTTTATATTTTTTTCGAAGGCGCCTCTTCTCTCTGCGTCATCATGGTCAATTGAACCGGACAGTGGATGGTTTTTGAAATACAAACGAACAAGGGGAGAAATAGTACCAGCCATACTTTGACTATCTCATGTGATTGTTTCCGTCTGGTACAGCGAAAAAGCTTATGTAATTTACGTATAAGTCCCCAGTTTCAAATAAATAATTAATTACATAATATAAGTCTATTTTGTCAAGGATAATATAATTCTTGGCGGACGATAAATCGCTCTTACAGTAATCGGACTAAAAAGAAGAAAACCCTAGTTCGTCTTGTACTAAACACAGTTGCAATCAACGTATTAACCCATCTTTAAAATATCACTTTAATTGTCTTACATCAATTTTGAAAAATTAAAAGAACGTATTTTTTGGAATTATAATTTTTTCATCGTTAATTTAAACTAATTTTTTGTTCCTCAGTGTAATTTTATTTATTTTAATGAGAAACAGATAATTCATGGATTTAAAATCGGTGTAAAAAGCAATTCATTACTTTGCATAATGTTTCTTGACACGCGATGTGCTTGAATGATAATTTTTTGTAAGTAGTTTCTAGAATTTTCGTTTTTACTAATTATTGTTCTTACTCGGTCTTATTCCATCCTCATCTGTTGTGGAACGCTGATGGACAAAATCCTAATAACATTGGAGATCCTCCTCATAGGGTGACCTTCTATGACCTCTAACTCGTGACTGCATGATCTGACAGCTTTGAGCACATTGGCACGTTTTATCTACTCAGTTAGACACGTCGAATGGCGTCAAGATTTGTTGTGGAACGCCGTAGGCAAAATCCCATGGACTTCTGGCATCGTTCTTTATCTTTTCAAATTCTACAGAAAATGTTAAATTTCATTTGTGCAAGGTCTTTTAAAGAACTTTAAATTCATTAGTGATATTCATTTTTTTGGAAACAATTTTTTTATTCAGAAGTGTGATTTTAAGTGTTTCATCATGTTTAAATAAAAATCATTTTTGCTTGATAAATTGAGGTAAAGGAAAAATAATACAAAACTTTCATATTAAACAAAATTTTCTAATTTTTTTCGGTTTGTTCAAAAGTCGAAAAATTTAAAGTCTAATCTATAACTTTATTTATCCTTTTACTCTTTTATAGGAATAAAAATGAGAAGTACAAAGAAAGGAATTTGCATGCAAAATGTTATAAGCCTAATAGATCACCCAAATTTTCGGACGCACGACAGCAGTCTTTCATTAGGTGTGAAGAAAGACTTGAGTAACTGAAGCCATTACTCCTGATGAAGGACTGCTTTTCTCATACTTGAAAACTCGGCTTATTTATATCGTTTGCTATCTTACCAGTGTTTAAACTTTTATACTTAAATTGTATTTTTTAACTAGAAATGACAAATCGGGGAACATTGTAAAAACTGATATTTTAAAATAAATTTGTATGATATTTTACCTTATATATATACAGCTTAATATAATCTATATAAATATATTTATATAAATATATCTAAATATATCAGCATCAACCACTTTCAATCCATTGCAGAATGGAGGTGTCTCTGTTATCACACAAGCACGTAGATCGGTGAAGGAAATACACAGGAAGCAGCCTTAAGCTCACCACGTTGGCCAGACGGGTTGGCAAGCTACACCTACAGTTTTACGAAGATACCGAGCTTCGATCACCATAGCCGAAAATCTGCGTTTAGGCGGGATTCCTTGTGTTACCCTCCTAGGTAGTGACCGCTACCAGGGCTGCTTCTAAGCGAATCTCCGCTGAGTATCTGAATCCTTGGCAGAGAAGGATTGTGGGACATTATATACACACACACATACATATACACATACGCACACGTATATTAATGTAATAAATATATACAAATCGCCAGAAGAAAAGGCCAAAGACGAGAAAGATTGAAGAAATCGTTAAATATATTGAACCAAATGGGCAGCAAAAAGTCTAGGATTGGCTTAGTTGGAAATATGTGGACCACATCCTGCAGTGAACTGACAACGACTGAAATGATATAAATCTTACGAACATATCTTGCTTTTTTTTTTTACTTATTTTTTGCCTTTCCCGGCATACAGTGATATCATAGACTCGCGGAAGTCTTGTTGTAACCAAGGGCGTAGCCAGAGATCTCAACTAAGGTGGGAATAAGATGGATTCTAGTTTCCCAAGATCTGGATCAAAAGACTTTTAAAACAGTCCGTAAAATTTATTTTGGTTGGGATTATTGCCTCTCCCTAGATACACTTTTGATTGCTGTTACAGTTTAATTGCAAACTGGTGATTTATTATTTATTATCTGTATGTTTTCTCACACTAGTCACTACAGGTTTGATATGGGTCGTGACAGGTATTCAATATTTCATACTGTTATTCAGATGTTGTGTCTATGAACTTCATGACTGTCCGGTGCGTGCTTAAGATTCGAGATCGAGCTACGAGAGGCCTCTTCGTAACTCGATGTAGGTATTTGGGTCAATCTTAAGTATTCTTAAATTTCCGTGCAGTGTGGATGATACTTGAGTTGTTGCGACACACTGCGTAAAGTTACGAAAGAGCGAGTAAAAGACAACAAATTATAGCAATTAAAATTATTTCATAACGCTGTTGATAGCTGTTTCGGTGGCTAATCCGCCAGCATCCTCAGAACAGTTATGACTGTTTATATAGTGGGCGTGAAGCGTTGCCAACACCGCAATCACAAATTAGCAGACTGAGATGTATTTACAAGTTGTACGTTAGGGATGGCGTCTCTTGCTGTAGAAAGGAGAAATGTGGATGATATTAGGAGTTGCCTGTGGCTAACAGAATTATAGGTAAAATGCTAACAATTTTTATATGCCACATGCCTTTGAAATTTTATTATCGTTATTATTACTGCTATTGTTTTGTATTACTTT
>QLNU02013614.1:17060241-17085515 GCA_006491805.2 Dysdera silvatica
AAATAAAGAAGTAGACAGAAAGTGAAAGAAAGTGAAAGGAATAAAGAAGTAGACAGAAAGTGAAAGAAAGTGAAAGAAATAAAGAAGTAGACAGAAAGTGAAAGAAAGTGAAAGAAAGTGAAAGAAATAAAGAAGTAGACAGAAAGTGAAAGAAAGTGAAAGAAATAAAGAAGTAGACAGAAAGTGAAAGAAATAAAGAAGTAGACAGAAAGTGAAAGAAATAAAGAAGCAGACAGAAAGTGAAAGAAAGTGAAAGAAATAAAGAAGTAGACAGAAAGTGAAAGAAAGTGAAAGAAATAAAGAAGTAGACAGAAAGTGAAAGAAATGAAGAAGTAGACAAAATATGAAAAAAATAAACGGACAGAAGCCAAAAACAGTTATCATCTTGTGTGTAAGCTTGTTTAGGTTTTACAAATATCTATGTCTTCATGTGGCTTATTGCAAAGAGAGCCGATGAACGATGGGAAATCGACATTCTAAACAGTTTTCCTAAAGGTTAATAAAGGTCTAGAAATCGTCTTCAGCAAAGATGAGTAGATGAAATAAGAAAAGTAGTTAGGATAATATGGAAAGGAATTGTTCAAACCATAGGCATAATCTGACAGTGCAAATGAGGGGAACATGCTTCCAGTTCTTTTAAAACAGAGGCAAAATCGCATATTTTCCACTCAATTCTTTTTTCTCCCCCATGTTACGCTATATTTAACCTTTAAGTTACGCATATGGTTCAAATATTGTCATGTGTAGAAGGCGCATGAAAACGCCTTTATCTAGTAGTGAACCGACGACGGTTGCATAGGAGGATGTGTATACTTTTATAATTGGATGACATATACGGTCGATTTATCTTTGCGCAAGACGGTAGCAATTGTGTTAAGTATGCTTTTAATGAAAGCCAATGTGACTTTCTGGAATATTCCTTCATTTCTTTCACAAAGTCTTTGGTGTATACCCCATAGAAGAAGGATTCTTTGGATGAAAAAGAATGCGGGGTTCTTGTTCGTTATTGGTAGTTAAAGGAAAAACATATCAAATGATTATGTCCTTTAAAATGACTGCAAAAGAATATCAAAAGTTTTACATAAAAAAATAATAAAATTTAAGAATAAATTATATAAACTCGTTGACATAAAACAACATTCTTTTTAATTTAACACACATATAGTTTATATTATTTATTACAATTAATGCTTAAATCAGTTTTAACTTTTTTGTTAGATTTCTAGATTTTCTATCAAACATTTTGGCATTGTACAAATAATAATTTCTGAAAGATTCCATTTGATATTTCCTTAGAATGCTTTCCGTAGCTCCAAGAAACTTTAACACATTCCGAAAAAAAATCAAATACTCGGATTGAAATAAGTGCTTCAATGTGGACAGAAAAATTGCAATACCTGTGAATCCACACCAGAGCTATGCAGATTCGTAAAAGGAAAATATGCTTTTGGGAGCTGTGAACTATATGGTGGAAGAACTATATAAGCTTTCTGCAATACACTCTAAATAGTAAAAAGAGTAAAGTGGATTTTTGTCACGCTCTGAAAGCGATGTAGAATAAGTACACTGAATTCCAAATTCAATTGTTCGTAGAAAGACCAAATTCCCGATTCACCATTCTGGGAGATTTGCTTTTTCAGGCACGACGTTTCCTCTTTTTGAAAACTATTTCGTGTTATATTCTAGATAGTCGAAAATTTCATTGCACCTCTATTTTTGTCAATTTGAAGATGAGAAGCTCTAGAAATTCAAATTGCTTTGGAGAAGAATATTGTTCTTCTGTTACAGTCAATGACTCTATATTTTCAGAAATGTTACAAAAACATTTGCCTTGTTTTATTATGGACACACGCACAGGATCAATGAAGCATATTTTGTTTTCAGCTTCAAATGGTCATGGAAGTGCAATGTAGAAATTTGCTTTTGTAAGAATGGTGCTTTTAGAAGCAGCAAAGTTTCCAGTAAACGGAAGAAATTTTAAAAGTATGCAGTTTACCAGAAGCGTGAAGTATAACTACATCACCCATTTTTGAAGAAAGAGAAGTAGTAGTGAAAAGAGAGTTCAAAACAGAGAGACTGATAGCCAAAGGCTTATAGGAGAATGTATATATAAAGCTACGACAAAGGCTGAGTTCATTTGAGTTTTTTACGAAATGAAAGAAGATTTATTCCATCCATTCAAGAGTATCAGGGAGAATCCAATGAGTTTCGTCCACCTTTAAAAACCATGCACCGGGTTAATGAGTTTTAATTAAAGTTTAATTGATATTCAGATTGATATTACTAGGTTTTTATAAGGTTGAATAAACATGTATTGAAGAAATGCGGAAATTTATCCAAATTGAAAATAATATTTATAAATTCTTTAAAGGTTTAGTTTAATTTAATAATATACGCCAGTAAATAAATTTAATTCGAATACATAGCGAAAGAAATTTAGTACGCTTTATTTTGGCGGAGCCTTTGGGGTACGTGTGCATACGTCAGTGGTAAATTGAAGACTGATTTGGCTTTAGAATTCGCAAAAAATTACACTGTTGAAAAATATAAAAGTAACATTATAATTATACAATATATATATGCTGCCAGATACGGAAGTTGAAGTTACGTACATTTAGAAAACGTCATGTAAAAGGAAACAATTTGGCATTTTGCCAATTTTAGAAATTAAACTTATTAAGTTTGCTTTCCTTGCGTTTTTAAGTGGCAACAATTAAGAAAGCTTGCGAAGCGATCTAGCATTTCTATTGTGGGAGACCACGAGGTGACCACACAGATGTGGAAAAATCTCTGCTTAAAAGCGAGTTGAAGTTTAATTTTGTAAATATATTGAGTGTTTTACTCGTATATTGTATTTATATTGTCATAGTTATTTAGTTATAATGTTTTACATTTTATTTGTATTCATGAAAATTGGAAAACGTCGATTACTGGAGCCATTTTCGATAGTAAAAGTCAGTGTGATCATTATTGAAAGGATTACTCGTCATTTAAATAAATTAAAAGATTGTAAAAAATTCCAATAAATTTTAATTATAAACTTTTAACATTAATTTATGCTTTTTTACACAAATAATGAATAATTTTAATAAGACATATAGGTATAATGATATTATTAGACTTTGCATTTCCTTGTTTAAATTATTTTGTCTAACTAATGTTCATCACGGTGTTTAGTAAGCGCATGAGCTTTCGATTATCTGAAAGAAACAATAAACACTTATCAAATGTCGAAATTTAAGTAATTAAAATTTCGTTTCCCCTCAATATTTAATTTTTATTTTCAATAGAATTAATATTTCTATCAAATAAATTTAACAACGTATTTTTGCAAATTTTATTTTGTTTTGAGTCACTGCTAAAGGCATATGATTTCATGCACGTGTGGCTTTGCTTTTATGCGAGTTTTAATATCTGTAATTGATGATGAAATTTGCAACTGGTAATTTATTTTTAAGAAAGTTTCATATTTAAGCACTGTCTTTTGTAAAAAAGTACATTTTAAGGCGTAAAACATATGAAATAAAATAATGCAGATATAGTAGAAATAAGAGCGTAATTATTTAAGTATTAATCCATATAAAATATTTACAAAAATTGGAAAGAAGAGATTCTCCTTGCGAGATTTTCCTCTAGCATTCCCGTCTGACCCATAAATATCTGTTGGGAGGAAAACCAGAATCGATTTGGCAAGTGTGCAATAAACCCATCAGCATTTTATTATTAGTATTAATTCTATTTATTATTACTATTAGTTTATTTATTTATTAGTATTACTTATTAGTATTTTATCATCGTAACCTTACCAACCTCTTACTTCGAATATTCAATTTCAACATTTTAAACGACCATGCTGATCACACACAAATCTTTCTTTTTTATAGAGAACTGATTTTTACGACAGTCTTTGATTTTAGCATATTTGGCGCAATATAGCCCAAGCGCTCTTGAGCCATAAATATCCAAACAAAAAATGAAACGTAAAATATTACTGTATCCTCCGAGGCGCAATTGTTATAGATCATTTAATTGCATTTCACAATATAAAACATATTCCGTAATTTCCCTATGGGCGGTCGCAAAAATATTCCGCAACACCATTTTTATTTCGAAAATAGTTATTAGAGTAAATTTGTGGTTAGATCTTTTGATTCCAAATGCAGTAAAAGCTGCAGTAAAATGCACCAAAATCTGTAAAAGGTCCGTGAATTATTAAAGCAGAAGACTTCAAAATAATAAAAAACTCTTACGTAGAATTTTACAATAAATCCAGATATAAATGAACTTCTATCCATTTTTCCTCCGAAATAATAGTCTGAGAAATATCGAGACTAAGAACAGGAGCTTAGATGTGTCAAGTGAAGTATGATTCCAATTAACCACAATATGGAAAGAGCCAAGACTGATTTAACGTAACAGTGAAAAGATTTATTTCATCAGGAAAATAAACAAATCGATGAAATTGTCATTTTTTTAATATTATCCAGAAATATGGCACTAGAAATTAAACGTATTAATGAATAAAAAGTAAACTATGTTTTATTATTTGTATGTAGTGGCTTTCCATATCATTTGAGGTAATTAACGCACCAACATATACAGTGCAATCCCTCATTGGTGGACACTCGCCGGACATAAATTTGTCCTTAAAAGCGAGGTGTCCGCAAAAGAGAGGGTTATTTTTATGTAGCTGAAATGGTACATTTCAATCATTTAAATACTTCATTTCGAAATTTAATTATTTTTGAGCACATAAGGTAAGTTTAAGATAACGAACGTAAGCGTTTGTTGAATATAACAAGCAAATTTACATCGAAACGTTGAATGTTAACGTTTATTTATCTTGTTGAACGAATTGATCAATTCTTTCCCCAGTTTTTCCAATTATAGTGAGTTTTATACATCACTCCTTTGAAATACATTTTAATTGCGAGATTAAACTCACTGCTTTTCCATCGTTACTTCTTACAGGACTTGAGTGGTGGTCGAATAAATTTTACTAATAAATTTGAACTGCGATAATTTTGTGTTGATAATTGTTTATTAGTTTCGAGCAGTGTATCCTTACATGATTTGTTTATTATCAATGTCTTTATTAAGCATGAGTCATTTGGATCAGCGAATCCAAGTTAATTGTCACTTTTTTAATGGGAGAGGAAATTCTCCTTAGCTCTTACTCTGTTTATTCTTAGCCTCCTGCTGTAAGAAACGCCTCTAGTGAAGGCCGAAATTCAAGAGCATTTTATCCATACAGAAGTTCTTGTCTAATAGAATGAATCATGAAAGCAGTGTTTGTGTCCATATCTGAGGGTGACCGCTTAGCGGGGGTTTGAAATATATTACTGTAAATCAGTTTCTGTCGGGAAATTTTATCATCCTAAAAACGGTGTGCCCGTATCCAAGAGGCGTCCGTTAAGATGGGTTTCACTGTATATATATTTAATAGTTTTCTTCAATATTACACTTTATTTTTCGCCCTTGCAACGTTCCTTGCTTAGATCAATATCTTGGGAAATATTCGGAGGTAATGGGCGTTAGCGAGTGAAGCAAGGTTTCAGGGTTCAGTTTGTTTCTGCACAGTAAGAGATCATTTGGAAAAGAGCTTTGGCAAACATATACAGAAGAAACTTCATTATAACCCACCTTATTATTACCACCTTATATTTTATTTATCCACCTTTCTTTTAACCGGCACGCTTTGCTAACCAACACCTGTTTCTTTAGCAAATTTCTTCCTTAGAGCCATCAACGCAGGGGTATCAAAATTATCGGGGGGGCTCAGACATTTATTATGTATATTTATATATTACAGTATATGAAAAATTGCATTTTATTTTAAATTATTGGGGATTCGCGCCCCACGGGTATATAAAACCTTACGCCTATGCTCAGGGTTTAGAAGTGTGGGGCATCAAAATAACTACAGTGCAATAGAACTGGAGTTGTTGCAGAAACTAAGTCCTAATGCTGCAAAATAAAGGTAGTGCAACTTGCATAAAAAACATCATTTCAAGCCTTTGTAAGAAGTTTTAAATAGATTATTTCACGGTGAAAATAACGAAATTGAGCAGTTTTAAAATAACGTCCTTTTCTTGTTAAACGTATACTTCTTATGAAAAATACATGCATCTAATTAGTGCTGTAACAGGTGCTGTCCCCGTTTGCATAGATGTGTTTTTAATTTTCCGGAATTTCGATTAATGTGTTACGATTTTTTTTGTAATTCCTTGTTAAAAAGTAATTCAACTTTAACACTAAACATACAATGCTTTGTCAAAAGTAGCGGATGTATAGCAAGAATTTTACTTTAGTTTAGCCGCTCTATCAGAATCCCACAAAACAACTAAAAAATCAAATTTAAAAATATTAAAAACATACAGGAAAAATGATTTAAAAGATTAATTTTTAATTAATCTTATTCGTTTGACACACTCTAGTGATCTAACTGGACAAAATTCATAATTTTATTTCACCTGTGTTAATATGTCAGTTGAATATATGAACCATATCCATTTTTGTACAACAGTTGTCACAAATGAAGCCCAAATATCGGATACATAGCATTAATATCCATATATATTCTAACCATCGGCTTACGGAAATGCTGTTTAAATCAGTTATTGAAATAAACGGATTTTTTATACTTCAGATATTTAAGAAAATGACAAACCTCGACAGAATTGTAAAACCATTTTGGAAGAGAATTCCGTAAAAATCTTTGGCTTTATATTCTCTTCCAATTCTAACCCAAATCTCAAACATGAAGTCCAAAAGATTTCTTATATGTTTTCTCAACTCGCTTATGGTATCTACCTCACGAAAATGTAAACAAAATTGGGTTGAATAAATAAACGTTATTATTATTATTAGTAGTAGTAGTAGTAAACTAAGACAACGAATTGTTTTAAATATGAAAATACATCTAAATATATACCTCACGAAAATGTATACAAAATTGGATTGAATAAAGAAACGTTATTATTATTATTAAACTGAAGACAATGAATTTTTCTAAATATGGAAATAAATCTAAAACAATGAGTTTTTTAAAACACATTAACTAGTTAAGTTGGAAATTATTACGTACTGTAACATTATTATGAAAAGAAAGTTTTTGATTAAAAAATGAATTATTCCATGTATTAATTGTAAAATTAGCAGGCATCAATTATACTATATAGTAATAAATTACTGTATTAATATGCAAAATAGATATAGAATGGATGTTAAATTACTCGTAAAGAAAAGAATGATTTTCCGGTGCCTGGTGGGACCCGAACCCACGACCTCCTGATTGCCGGTCAGGTGCTAAAAGTTATGTAAAATCATTCTTTTCTTTACGGAAAAAAAGTCATGAAAGGTGCTAAAAGTCATGAAAAATCGTTCGTTTCTTTGACGAAAAATCATTCTTTTCTTTAACATCTATTGTTGCCATATCATTGGCCAATGTGAAAAAGTGATTTAATAATATACAGAATGACTTATGCTTTAACTTTTGCATATCACTGGGTATCCCGTATCTGCATAAATATAAATGGAGAATAAATGATACTAGCATACCTTTGACGTCAATAAGATTATATTATTATTACGATAATCTTCACTGTAAAGAGAAGAATGAATATTATTTTTAAAAGATGATATAATATATATCAATAGGTTTTTAATATTTCATTTTCTTATAACATGTGTAAAAATCGATAAAGGCGATAAAACTAAATAATGCCTATAAAATTTTAGACAGTTCTATCTAGAATATTTTAATATCTCATTATCAAGATTCACCGGGTAAATGTATAGATATACAAAGCAGTTATATGAATACCTTAATACTAAAATATTTAGAGATATTTGGTTAATATCTCAATACCATATTATCTAGATTGCAATTTGCGAAAGTTAAATGGAAATGGCAGGGTTAAAAGCCCCTCAGGTCAGCGCAGAGAGGATACGTTATGGACGTAGAAACTGAGGAGGAATTACTGCCCAACCAGTTAAAACGCCATTAATTATGGTTGCTGATGACATCTGACCCTTAACTCTAGAAGCAGAAAATCTTCGCCGTGATATAAATGGACCTGCATCTGTCATAAACTGACGTCATCCGTATCTTATGACTGGGAGCGAGGACAATTGAAATTGCTACTCTGCGCACCGCCGAGAATTCTCTTGAAAATGTAGAGGTTTTTGGTAAGAAAGTCAAGACATATATCTTCAGCCTATGAGCCCTGAAAGTGACAGCGTATGTTAAGTACCATAAGTGGGTGAGACAAATGTATTATCTTTTCTCATCTTTGCCAAAAACGGGGATCGGAAATAGTCATCAATCTTCTTAAACCTTTCTCCTTTCCGTCTTTTTCTTTCGAAGAGGTTAGCGGTGTTCTAGTTTTCTAAAATTCCTATGATCACTTGGCTTTTTCATCTTCTTACCCACCCTCCCATTCCTCCTAATCCATTTGGGCTCAGAAGTTTTTTCCTCTTTTAAGACCAGGAACCGCCTTCATGATAAAAATTCCGAAGTTCACTTTTTTCCTCCTGTGCTGGGAGGCTATAAATTTCAGTTTGAAGTTATGTTAAACACGCTTTTTGTGTGTAGTGTTTAGAGATTTCCGATTTGTCTTTCATTGTTACGTCGAAGTAAATTTTTTCGGAGAAAAAATGACGTGTCACGAGTATACCCCTCCTAACAATGGTTTTCGGTGTTTGAGAAATGACGTCGGGTGTTTATGACACGACATTTTGTTGGACAACGTCGTAGTAAGTAACGCCGGCAGTTTTTCAAAACTGTATTTCGCATTTATACGAAAGACAGAGATATAGTTATAATATATATTTGTTGAAGATCATCTACGGCGAAACTAAGTGAATTACATTTTTTCTATTACTAGCAACTAAATATATTTAGTAGAGGCTAATTTAAAGTCCAAACGTTTAGCAATAAACCACTGCATACATTTTAAGAAAGGAAAGTTGAAATGTGAAAATAAAGCGCGAAACGTAAATAATATGCTCATCTAAGTACATTATAGTAACCAGCCTCGAGGGGGGGGGGTCTATATCCCCACATCCCAATGCTCTTCAAAAAGCAGTCGTTTGAATTTTTAGCGTGCTTATCTTCTGACTTTGTCATCATCTGACAAAATCAGAAGATAATCAGGTTCTACTGGTTGGTTTCACGTGCTCTAAAATTGTCATCATCTGAAGAATTACTCAAGATTGAACTTAACCATATTCGTGACATCGCTCGAGATCGTGGTTACAATCCTACCATTATTGACGACGCTTTGAAGAAACTCACTAGACCTAAGCTGTGCAGTACACTCTTGATTGATTCCTCTCCTTGTAATTTTATCAGCATTCCTTTCGTTCCACGAATTTCTTCAAAAATTGCTTCCATCCTCCGTAAATTTAATTTCAAGGTCACTTTTACTCCAATCAATAAACTCGGTTATTCCAAACTCAAGGATATTATTCCTGATTGCAATTATTTTGGAATTTACTCCATTCCATGCCAGTGTAATCGTGTTTATATTGGTCAAACACGTCGGGCCCTTCGATTTCGTCTTAAAGAGCATGAAGCCTACGTGCGTAAACAACAACTGGAAAAATCTGCTTTGGCCAAACACGCCTGGGAAGCTGGCCACAAATTTTCTTTCGACAAGGCCCATCTAATAGAGAAAGTTTCTTCACCAGCCGACCTCAATTTCTTTGAAGCCTTCCATATTCTTTCGCATTCCTCTTCTACTGTTAACGATCAGCTTCCGTTCAATTCCATGTCCTCTATTTGGAGAAACTTCATTCGTCCCATAGCAAAAGACGCGGCTACGGACCCACAACTGGTTTACCCGAACTAATTTTGGACTAGCAATTTGGCATCGATAGTTTTTCTAGCACGTGTGTCACATTAGTGTAACTAGGGTTCTGAAGAAGGAAGCCTAAACGCGCTTCCGAAATAGCTATAAACCATCGTATTTATTTTAACTGTGTTAATGTGTTTTATTTTATTTAATATTTTGCGCAGTGTGTCGTTTCATCTTTACTATCAACAATTCATGTTCCATGGAAGTATTCCCTTTCAAGCGAAATTCCACTTCATGCAACTGCGTCATATATTTAAAATGTTCTGGGGTGATTTCATCGGAACGATGTCGGTCTGCAATGTGCTTCCAATCATTCAATCCTGATTTTTGGCTAAGGTGTGATTTAGAGTTGGGATCAAAAATACGATACCAAAAGCAATATACCGAGTCATTAACGAAGGAATAAATCAACCACCGGTGCCTTACCCTTTCGCCGTTTACAGCACATTGATACTGAAAGTCATTGGAAAAATGCCTCTTTTGGTCATTCTTTGGATATTCATAATCAATTTTAGTTAGAGGTAGCGGTCCTTTTAGAACAAGTTCATCTCTCTCCCCCTTTTTAAGGCATTCCGGCCAAGTTGAGGGATCTGCTGTAAGACATTCAAACCTGCTGCTACCATCCGCAGATACGTTTTGCAAAAGTGTGTCATTTGATGCTTGTAGATTGATGTTAGCAGTAGTGCCAGAAGAGGATGCCACTGTGATGATGTCACTGAATTCAGAAGTCTCACCCGACTGTATTTAAACTTATTTCTCTTGACGGATCAATGCTTTCATATTGTATTGTAAATAAGTTTATTTCATTTGAATTGCTCACGGCTTTAGAAACAACAGCTGAGGAACAAATTGCAGGAAAAAAGTAGGTTGTCAGCTTAGGCACTTTTTTAATAGTACTGAGGAATAGCTTCCTTGTCTTGCACTAATTTGCGTCTTTGCGCCACTGAGAGTTTTTTAGACATAGTGAAATCGCACTCGCAATATTTAATCTGTACATTCTTATGTTGTTAATATTTAATCTGTAATATTTAATCTGTTACAGAAATTCTTTTATTTACACGGGTAAATCACTACAAACTGGGGAGGGTTTCTAGATCTGACTGAGAACAATGGGAATTTTTAACTCTGCATTACACATATTCACAAGATGCACAATAATTCAACGATGACGATGGTTACCGATATTTACAAGAATTTATAAAGATGATGATTTCTATTGTTCACAAGTATTTACAAAGATGACTTTCGGAGCACAGGGCTTTGTACAGCCACTATTAAGTTCAAACCATGAAATTCGCTACTCGCTCGTAACGATGATTTCACAAGCACAATTGCCGGGATGGTAAGATGTTGACTTGAAAATAAATGTTCTCAATCACAGTACTTAAACAATTAGAAACACGATTAGACGAGTTGACAAATGCAGTTCACAAATATTCACAATAAATTTCACAAATAATCCACATAAACTTTTCAACGAAGGCAAAAGTTCCCGTAGCTAATGATTACAATAGCTACTCCGCTAGGTCAAAATCTTCAGATGAAAACGGCGTCAAGTATCTTAATCTCTGGCTCTCCCTCTCTCTTCCAATCCATACGGGGAAGCTTTAAATAGCTTATAGAGAACAATCTGGAAATAATGAACCCTACTGCTTTCTTGAAATCAGTAAAAGTTTGCAGAAGCTCATTTCACCTCGGACGAGTCTTTTCCCACGTAATTGGTCAGGGCTACATATAGTATATACATTGTATAGTACATTGGCAAGTATACATAACTTATTCGAAGTATATATAACTTACCAATGTATGCCTAGTACTCATTCAAAAATATACATAGTACTCATTCAAAATATACATATTACTCATTCAATGTATACATATTACGCATTCAAAGTATACATATTATCTATTCAAAGTATGCATAACACTTGATAATAGCAAAATTTCCAAAGTACACACATTACTTATTCAAAGTATATACATAATACTTGATAATAGCAAAATTGCAAAGTACGCACATTACTTATTCAAAGTATACATAGTACTTATTCAAAGTGTACACATTAGTTATTCAAAGTATACATATTACTTATTCAAAGTATACGTAATAATTTGTATACGTGTACATAATGATTTGTATACGTGTACATAATGATTTGTACACAACGTGTACATAGTGATTTGTATATATATTATGCATAGTAATTTGTATATATATTATACATAGTAATTTCTATACATATTATACATAACAATGTGTACAAATGTTATACATAGTAATTGGTATACAACGTATACACAGTACCTTGTATACAACGTATACACAGTACCTTGTATACAACGTATACACAGTACCTTGTATACAAATTACCCACAGCAATTTGTATATAAATTATATATTGTGCTTTGTATATAACGTATACAAAGTACAACAATGCACTTAAGGCGCCAGAATACCAGTAATTATTCCGGGTTTTAATAAGAAGGGTTAATAAAATTACGAGCATTATATCGATACAAATAACAGAACTGTAGAATATATTATCTCGTAAAAATACTAATTGCAATGGAAAGCCTCGAATGAGGGAAGAAGGAGGTTCGTTTGTCAAATAAAAAAAAATTATTTCTTTACGGCTTCAATTAGTTTCCTCTAAATGAAACTTTATCGACAACAATCTATTTTCGGAATCATTTCCAAGGGAAATAAAGTCTTTTTTATTTCGGAGCTATGGGCCGTTTAGTGGTCACGACCATCGCTGGTAGAGTTCCTAACAACTTCACGTATTCGTGGAACCGGAATCTCTCCTAATTTACACCTTTTCCAATACTTGGTCCATTACTGTCCTCTGTATAGTCCATAAAATGGAACGGAGATTGCGGAAAAAGCTCTCAAGGAAGTGACTTTTCGTTATAAGAAAAGCTGTTTCTATCAACGACGTGGCTTTTTTTGAAGGCGACACATTTTCCACGAGGCCAAGGCACCATTCGTTCCGAGCAGTCTTCTATTGAGAAAAAGCAACAATTGGTAGTTCTATACAAACACACACACACACACACATATATATATATATATATATAAATGGGAAAATAGTAGATAATGTAAATATAAATGAAAATGTAGAAAATCAAGCAAATAGATTGGTGAGAAATGAAAGCAAATAAAAAACAATAGTAAACAATAAAATAAAAATACAAACAAGTTTATCAATGAAGAGCGCGCATGAAGCAGCAGCAATCAATATGATAAAATTATATAAATAGGAAATAGTAGATAATGTAAACATAAATATAAATCAAAATGTAGAAAATCAAGCGAGTAAATGAAGGTTATTAATAGGTAGATGTAAATGTATGAAGAATACCAATATCCACACAGCCACATCTGCATACTATATAAAATAATAAAGGCCTATGCACTAAAATGTGTATATACAATATAGGTGTAAATGTATATATAGGTGTAAATGTATGTACATCATACCACAGTTACAAAATATACATTCATGTGTAGTTAAAGTATAAATGAATAGACAAGTTTACGATTAATAATGACGGGCTAGTGACGAGAGTGAAAATTGAAATTATATGACAGTATATTGAATCTATGCATGCGTGTACAATCTTTTTCAAGGATACAGTTATACACGCATGCCGGACACAATATATAAGATCTGCAAGACAATGTTTCTGAAACGCCAATAAACCGTTCGACTAAAACCCCGAAAAACACTGTCAAACGGCACAAAGGCATTCTGCTCCCGACATCGCCCTACAGATCATTGCTGTTACCAAAAAATATTTAAATACATAAATATATAATGAAATGTACATGTACATGTTTTTCACCCTATTCACTTCTACATTCATATACTCAGTTTTACGTATATACTTGTGTGTGTTTATGTAAATAAATTGTACATACATTTCCATGTGGATTGTAAATATATTATTGTATGGTTAATTAATTATCACTTAGGAATTTTGTTTTAACTAAAGTTCCAAAACCTTGTTACCCATGAAGAAATTATCCAATGAAAATCGCATTCCGCATCGGTTGTCGCGCGGGTTAACAAGAACCGCGTCTGATCCTGTGCAAGGGGGTGGTCAGGCGATAAATATGTTACCTTTTGCAAAAAAGTTCTTGGACAATTTACAACCTTCCTTAATAAAAAAATATAAGACTTGCACTGACAAAAGGTGTAAAACTTGTACCTGTATTAGCGTAGAGCAAACTTGTTTTGACGAAGACTCTGACATATTCTGTAAAACCACAAATTGTGTTTACATCATAAAATGCAAGATCTGCAATATGGGTTATGTTGGGCAAACAAAGAACAGTCTGAACCTTCGCATTAACCAGCATCGTTCGGACATCAAACTGTTTAAATACAAGGACGACCTTGAACTACAACATTATCAAAAGCACGATTTTAAGAACGTTGACATAACTATTATTGGTGTTGCAGAAAACCTACAAAAGAGACTGGACATGGAGAACATGATGATGATACAATATAAAACGCTTCACCCATACGGTCTAAATAACTCCTTCAATGGTAGTATCATTTCCAATAACTTTGACAATAGGTGCATTTACAATCTTTTTCACATCGGAGCTAAAAAAACCACCAGAGGAAAACGAGGTTCGGGAAAGCAAAGAAAACTTCTCTACAATAACTTCCATGTTCAAGACTATGTTTCAAACATCTTTAAAGAATACGATAAGAGCTGCAATATACATTTGGTTAAGAAAAATATCTTTGCTCTCAACAATAACAAAAAAACTGAAGTATTAAAATATTTAATCTCCCTAGATACTAACAATACTTCCTGCAAACATCTCATCATGGACTTGATTCGTTCAAAAATTGGTTCAATGAAATCTGATAAGCCAATCCACAAAATTAAAGAATTTTGCGTATTGCATTTTAAGCACAAAGTCTTCGACAACATCAATTTACGAGAAGTTTTCGAAGAATGCAAGAACCTTTTCCCTCTCAAAGATCAATTAAATATCAGTTTAGCCTTTAAATATGACATACCCATGGGGAGAAGAATCTTCAATTATAAAGAATTCGGTGCCAATATTGACGACAACTCTTCCGAAACAATATGCAAATGCCTACAACCAGAATACAGCAAATTTGTGGATAAATACCACAAACACATATGTACCGGTGATCTTAATATCATCGGCAACCCCAACCTACGTCTAATAATGCTTAATGGTACTAATTTTAGACCAATGCCAAACATCAACAAAGAGCGCTTCATTCAAAGCATCAACAGAGACATGTTAAAATTCTGCATAAAATAAGCTCTAAATATTCTTTACCTACAGAATGTTTTTCTGAATGGATTAGTAACATAGTCACACGAGCTCGAAAAAGAATTTTGGGTCTTCGATCAAACAATTACTCAAATATCAACTCTCGCACCATTCACAAAGACATCATAGAGCTCAAAAAATCTTTTATCATCACCAGTGTTGATAAAGCTAAAGGAAACTATGCTATCGTATGCAAAAAATTCTACCATGAACTAATTCTAAACGAACTTAACAACTCCTCTACTTATAAGTTATGTAAAGACAACTCATCCACCATAATGAAGCGCAACATTGCATTTAATAAACTACTAAAAGCACCGCATCATAATACAGTTTTTCCATATGTGTTTGCCACCGTCAAATTCCACAAAAATCCCACTAAATTCCGTTTCGTTACTTCATGCGTTAACTGCTATAACCATAACGCCAATAGCACCTTCTTTCAACTACTAAGAAAGATATTACAAGAAATCCATAAGAATAAAGAAAACACCATTTTTATCAAGAACAATACACCTGTCATCAACTATATTAACAACAACAACAATATTTCTGCAATCAACACATACGATTTTGAAAACCTTTTCACCAGTATTCCCTTGGAAAAGTTAAAATACGTCCTCAACGAATATTATAATAATTTCTCGCACCACCTGAACATTGATGAAAATCATTGGAACAATATTGTAAACTTCTGCATTTTCAATAACTACATTTCTGATGGCAAGCACATGTACAAACAAATATGCGGTATTCCACAAGGAAGTAACTTCTCTTCTATTTTAGCGGATTTATTATTACATCATTATGAAAAAAATAATAGTGTTGTTTTGTGTAATGTATTTAGATACATAGATGACATCATAACTTTCGATAACCACAGTTTCAGTGCTAAACACCTTGATACATATCCCGAAGAGCTTATACCGAAAAAGACGTCAGAGGACAGCACCAAAGCAAACTTCAAACTTCCTCGATTTGAATATTACCATTATTAAAGACCACGTCAATTGCACCATATTTGATAAACGTAGTTGTTTTAATTTCAAGGTGAACTTCCTCACTAAATGGAACAGCAATATCTCTATAGGTGTTCAACGAAATATTTTGATTACACATTGTGTTCGCATTTCCAAAATATGTAACAATATTAACGATACTACCAACAGTCTCATATGTTTCTTTACTTCATTAAAAAACAACAATTTTCCCATAAATTTCTGCTTACGCTACCTTAAAGTTATCCTCGCTAACCTTAAACGTAGAAAAAATTTTAATATAAAGTTGCGCCATATATTTGGCTAATACTTTTCATTTACATTTTCATAACTTCTTCCCCTTTTATCTTCATTTTTCCTTTTAGCTACTTTCCTCACCCCTTTTAACTTCTGCTACAGCTAATTCTTTAGCCTCCCTGTTGTTTGGCACCAAACTGTCACCATTACTAAATAATTCCGCCAATAACACCCCCTCCCTCTCTCTTTCAAAATGCCAAAGTACAAGGTCATGAACTCGAAGAGCTAGGCCCAACGTATCCTTGTAAGTACATGTATAGTTTATTACATTTTTATATATTTGAATATTTCTTGTTAACCTTAATGATCTGTAGGGTGATGTCGGGAATAGAACGCCTTTGAGCCGTTTGACATTGGTTTTTAGGGGTTTCGTCGAACGGTTTTTTGGCGTTTCAGAAACACTGTCTTGAAGATCTTATATACTGTGTCTGGCATACATGTATAACTGTTCCCTTGAAAAAGATTGTACATGCATGCCTAGATTCAATATATTGTCATATAATTTCAATTTTTCACTTTCGTCACTAGCCCGTTATTATTAATCGTAAAATTGTCTATTCATTTATACTTTCACTACACAGGAATGTATATTTTGTAATTGTGGTATGATGTACATACATTTACACCTATATTGTATATACACATTTTAGTGCATAGGCCTTTATTATTTTATATAGTATGCAGATGTGGCTGTGTGAATATTGGTATTCCTCATATATTTGCACCTACTTATTAATAATTTTCATTTACTTGCTTGATTTTCTACACTTCCATTTATATTTAGATTATCTACTATTTCCCATATATATATATTACACTAATATTTTATATTTCTTATACACATTAATACTGCTTATATTATATTATTACGTTTATAGATATGGCCGTTAGTTATATGCTATTGTTTTTTCCAAACATATATGTGTGCGTGTGGTATTTAGGCTCAAAAAAATGACAAAAACTTAATATCCATGTGCATAAATATAATTATAAAAATATAGGCACTATCATTGTCTATGCATACATATATATATATAAAATTAGTAAATATTTATATAAGTAAATTTAATTTAGACAAATAAAAATGAAAGAATAACTTTTATCATGTGTATATACGTTTTTGCTTCAAAACACTACAAATAAATAAAATATTATATATTATATATTATAAGTGTAAAATATAAACAAAATTTAAAAAAGAAGTTTTAAATTGAATAAAAAATATATCAAATTAATGAAACCCGAGGGGGGGAACTTCATCAGGAGGGAATCCGCCCAGGAGTTCAAAGTGTGGAGTGTTTCTGTTCGGAGGTCAGCCCAAGCTTAAAAGGCCCCCATTCTCCCAACACTATACTTTTAACGATAAATTATTTGAAAACTGTAAGAGATATTAAAAGAAAATAGAAATCTTCAAGATATGGGCATGCTCATGTCGATTTAAATATAGGCTTATATAATGAATGAATGAATGAATGAATGAATGAATGAATGAAACCAACCAGCCAGCCAGACAGCCAGCCAGCATGCATGAATGAATGTAATAATATGATAATAATTATATAAATATAATATAAATATAACAAATAACAATTAACGAAAAAATATAATACATAATATACCACATTACCGATATAATCCCAAATCTGAAAGTTACAAGTTACGCGACAGCCAACGAACCCCGCCCCCCACAAATAACTACTAGTATCCGATAAACTTGAATTTAAGTAGTTGCCAATTGCAAATAATCAAATTTTTTTTAAAAAAAAACGAGGTATAGAATTAGAAGTCAGTACTGTAACCATTGGTATGGAAACCGTTTTTTTTAAAACAGGAAACATTTATGAATTCTTTTAAATTTACCAAAAACACAATTAACAAAGTTTTCTGGGACTTGATTATCAATTAAAATCCTCCAAAAAGAAAAAATCAACAAAATCATTGAAATTATTATTAGATTTGCAAATTTTATCGATTCTATTGATTTATGAAATAATTATATTACGTAATACTTTAATGCTATTATTAGAAGTGAAATTAGCTAACATTGCATATTTCAGTTCTAATATTAGGATTAATATTGTGTTTAGAGACATCTCGAGTCCAACAATTTTAGCAATACGAATGTTACAAACAACCCAAAGGAGTATGGAGAGATACATGCTTGGAATAACAAGGAGAGATCGAAGAGGAAACACTTGGGTGAGAGAGCTTGAAACTTGAGCAGAAGACATCATTGTTAAAGTAAAAAGACTGAAATGGCGATGGACTGGGCACATCTCAAGAAGAACTGAAATTCTCAACTGAATTCCAAGAGACCACCGAAGACTCAGAAAATGTCCTCAAAGTCGATGGGTGGATGAAATAAGAAAACAGGTTGGGGCAACATGAATGCAATTGCTCCTGATAGACTTGTGTGGAAAGCATTTAGAGAGACCTTCATCCAGCAGTAGATAGATGATTGAATATGATGATATATATATATATATATGTGTGTGTGTGTGAAAAAATTGATATATGTCGGAACTCCAATGCAAAATCTTGTTTCAGTATTTGTCCTTTTACAAAGGAATGTATTCCGCCCCTTCTATGGGCCACTCCGTATCTACTTTGAATACAGAGCCTGTGAATCTTAGACAGGCATGTTTTTTTAATAGCTGTATAAAATCTCAAAGATAGGAGAAAACGAACCATGTTTAATCTCCAAAGTTAATGAAAATGAGATGAAAAATTCATCAGCCCAAAAACACACACCCAGAGAAAAAATGCACTTCTTAATATTTTATTTCTTGATGAAAGTAGAGCGTAAAGCAAAATTAAAAAGGACACGAATTAGTTAAATTAACGACTATTAAATTCCTTTGCATAATTAATTATTGTCATCAGCTCAGATTGTCTTTTTTGTAATTTGCAGCGAATTAATACGCCGTAATGTCAGCTTTTTTAATTAAAAAGTTAAAAAAATCGTTAATTATTAATACCCTTGAATAACAACATAAAACTTAATTAACTTTTTATGATGGCGGAAAGGAGTATGATATAAGGGGCTTGGGCTATCTACATAAGTTAATTTTATTCATTATGGCTACCTGCCAAAATTAAGGAAGAAATTTGTTTATCAAATTTACCATATTTCAGATAGTCTTCCATCAGATTAGAAGCGAATTCTGGTTATAAAGGTAGTAAAAGGTCCATCCATCCATCCATCAGGTAGTCATTCCACCTATCAGTTTATAAATCTATTGATCAACTGACAATGGATCACTTTGATTAAACCAATTGACAATGGATCAATTTAATTGAATCAATTGAAAATGGACCAATTCGATTGAACCAATCGACAATGGATCAATTTGACTGAACCAATTGACAATGGATCAATTTGATTGAACCAATTGACAACGGATCAATTTAATTGAACCAATTGACAATGGATCAGTTTGATTGAATCAATTGACAATGGATCAATTTAATTGAATCAATCGACAATGGACCAATTCGATTGAACCAATCGACAATGGATCAATTTGACTGAACCAATTGACAATGGATCAATTTGATTGAACCAATTGACAACGGATCAATTTAATTGAACCAATTGACAATGGATCAGTTTGATTGAATCAATTGACAATGGATCAATTTAATTGAATCAATCGACAATGGACCAATTCGATTGAACCAATCGACAATGGATCAATTTGACTGAACCAATTGACAATGGATCAATTTGATTGAACCAATTGACAACGGATCAATTTAATTGAACCAATTGACAATGGATCAGTTTGATTGAATCAATTGACAATGGATCAATTTAATTGAATCAATCGACAATGGACCAATTCGATTGAACCAATCGACAATGGATCAATTTGACTGAACCAATTGACAATGGTTGTAAAAGTTGAAGCTTAAATTTCCGTGCCAAACCTTGGTATTTGAAAGTCTAGAATTTTGCAAACAAGTTCCTGAAAATTCGCGACGTTAAATGTAATCCAAATGTGAAGATAATCTTTTATTATGGTGTCATAAAAATTGCTTTATTTACGTTAAGCTTGAAATATATGGGATGTCCATAAATCATCTTTACAACTTAAGACTTTAATAACTTTAAACCTATACTAGATAATAACAAACGGTTTTCAACATGTGACAAGATAACTCATAAAGTTTTGTCTCCTCATTCATACACTTCAATGTGTGAACCCGAAAGGATCGTTGCACTTGGGTATTCTATTTCGCCTCTATGAACCAGGCTACACACCGAACTTTCTCATGTGACGTCCACATTTTTCGTCAAATCTACATCACCTGGAAAATAACAAAACTTTATGAGTTACTTTGTCAAATGTTGAAAACCGTTTATTATTATCTAGTATAGCTTTAAACATATTAAAGTCTTAAGTTGTAAAGATAATTTATGGACACCTTTTATATTTTTTTAATAATAGCAAATTGAAAACATAGCTAGATGAAATTTGTGCATATAACATTGGTGTACTTCTAAATCTCTGTAATATCGATCATAATATTTTAGGCATTCGACGCTCCATATGACTTTTCCCGGTTTGCAAATGTTAAAAGAAATGGTAGTGACGTAATCGAAAAATCTTTGTATCTAATTTTTTCTCTAATTATAACTTTGCTTTGCTATTTAGTGGGCGGTTTCAAATGTTTTTACTTTTATTCGTAGATCTTTTTTTTTCAAGATAAATTGCAATATTTTTTCTCCTTTACCTGGCCAGACGGTTTGTATCTGGTTTTGCAAACCTGTGGAAGGAGTTATTTAAAAGTATTCTAACATAAAATTAGATATCAGTTATAGGTTATACAAATAGTTAATAGATACATGCTTAAGTTATAGGTTATATGGATATAAGTTATAGGTTAAATTACAGCGTCTAATTTACATGTTTTTTGTTAGATATTCAGAATAATCGGTATATATATACAAAGAGTAAGATGGTTTATATAAATAAGTATAAAGAGGGGAATACTGGAAAAATTAAAAATCGGTTAGAAAATTAAAAAATATCATTATGAGAGCATCATATACATATTAAGGAAATAAGATTTTAGTCCATATCTCAAACTGTACAATATTGGACTTCATTTTCTTTGCGCGCGTGCACGCACGCACAGACAGACAAATCTCGATTTAACGCCATCATCCGTTACAAGGAAATTTCGCACTATAAAGAGTTCGGTAGTAGAGCGAAACCTCCTGTAAGGGACACCTCCGAATAAGGAACACCTCCATTTAAGAGACGATTCCCCTGGTCCCTCTCCCTTACAATAGGGACCTTAATGTGTTTACCTTTGATTAAGAGAGACACTTATTTAAGGGAAATTGGAGAAAGTATCCAATATCGAAAAAAATGAGATATAAAGAAACTCTCTCGTCAGCAACCTTTTTATAGGTGAATAAGAGTGATAGGGGAAGGATTGCTTGTTTACGATAACGGTATAGTGATGTATCCAGTATGTGGAAGGGTAAATAGGTTTAGGAAAGAAGAATGGCGGTTGCAATCAAGACGTGAGAAAGACACAGAGGTGGCGGTAGAAAAGTCTGGTATCAAGAACTGCAGTAATGCCTTAAAATGCAACACAATTGCAAAAGTCCATATTAGATGATGGTGATAGGGAAGGATTCGAGTTGATTAGTAAATTTAATATCAATGTGGAGAAAACAGCTTGTAAAGTAAATGTTCCTAAACAAATCCATGTAACAAATTATTTCAAATAAACTTCTGTAAGCAAAAAAATTGTATTGTCCAAACTATATTATACTTGCATACTATATTTACTATATAGAATGTGTGCCATTTTTCTCCCACCCTTGTTCGGAGTTTAGTTCTCTTTGGTTGCAGAAGTTCGGAGTTTAGTTCCCTTTGGTAGCAGAAGTTCGGAGTTTAGTTCCCTTTGGTAGCAGAAGTTCGGAGTTTAGTTCCCTTTGGTTGTAGAAGTTCGGAGTTTAGTTCCCTTTGGTAGCAGAAGTTCGGAGTTTAGTTCCCTTTGGTTGTAGAAGTTCGGAGTTTAGTTCCCTTTGGCTGCAGAAGTTTGGAGTTTAGCTCCTTTTGGTTGCAGAAGTTCGGAGTTTTCGGGAAAATGTAGGTCTCGGCGCGGCGTGTAGTATACTATCCTTGCGCTATAAAATCATAAACAATCTGTTAGGGAGAGTTTCTTCTTTGTCGAACACACGTACGAGACAAATTATGCACGGCTGTAGTCTATGACCTAGCGGTCAAAGAAATAGAAGGACAATCCCAAGATTAGCGGTTCGAATCTATCTTGACGGCATGATTATTATTATTTTACTATGCTCTTATTTTTAGGGCAAACTAAGACTCTCGTTCAAATATGCGTGGGCTCTGCAGTGATGCAGAGGTAACAATTCACCTAACATGCCGTTAACGCCGGTTTGACTTCCAATGGGGGGAGGGGGATCTTACCGACTAAGTGTTTAGCATAGTTCGGAGTTGTTTTTTAGGTTTTATATGGTTCATATTCCTCGGAAAATTGCAATTCATCGCACAACGTGACCTTGCGTCGTAAAACACGAACAATCTGCGTCACTTCGAGCGTTACAGATTCTTTAATCATGAACGGTACATCAGTCAAATAAACAATGCGGAATGTTTAATTAAATTAACGCCAAAAACATAATTTTTTAAGTTTGTCAGATTTGGCGAAAAAAATGGCGAGATATGGGGCAATTTGCACCAAAAGCATGACGGGAAAATATTACGGGATATGCTAAAAAACATTTGTTAAAAAACGGAAGAAACGCTCCGAATTTTACTGGTTCAAACTCAATAAAAATGTTTACAAGGTTTAAAAGCAGGTTGAGACGGCACAGAAGAGAAGCAATTGATTCTCTTTTGGCTGAATTTTCTCGGGAATACTATTATTCAATAATACACGCTAACGTGCACATATCGATAATAAAATCATATGTTTGGAACAAGGTACGGGTAAATATTTCAGATTTATTTTTATATACAGGGTTTGTCCCAGAAGTTCCCGGAATGATTTTTTGTAGTTGGCAACGCTGGCTGACGGGGCGGAGCTTCGGGCGGAGAAGTTGGTGGGGGATCTGAGCTTGGAAACGAGACCGGTATCAGTCGCCTGCGGGCAGTTGTTGAGGCAGGGTCACGCTCCGCGCAGAGGTATCTACTGCACCCTCGTCGATCAAAAAATGGACCAGTTTTTGGAGCAGCGTTATGCAATCAAATTTTGTGTGAAACTGGGTAAAAACGGGGCGGAGACACTCGAAATGCTTCGGAAAGCCTACGGTGACGGGGCGATGAAAAAAAGCCAAACTTTCATGTGGCACAAGCGGTTCCGGGAAGGTCGGGAGTCCGTCAACGACGACGACCGCTCTGGACGCCCGTCGACATCACAAACGGACGACTCGGTGCAAAAAGTGCGTCAAGTTTTGGACAATGACCGACGATTAAGTGTTCGGGTGATTGCAGAGGAGTGTGGAATACCCAAAACAATCGTTCATCGCATTTTAACGGAGGATCTTCAAATGAGGAAAGTCTGCTCGAAAATGGTGCCAAAAGTCCTGACGAGTGAGATGAAGGAGCAGCGTTTGTTGAAGTGCCAGGAATTGCATGAACGCTACGAAACGGACCCAGAATTTTTGGACAGAGTGATCACAGGGGACGAGACGTGGATTTTTCAGTACGATCCCGAATCAAAGCGCCAGAGCAGCGAGTGGCACACCAAGGAGTCTCCTCGCCCGAAAAAAGCAAGGATGAGCAAATCGCGAATCAAGGCAATGCTCATTGTGTTTTTTGACAGAAAAGGTGTAGTTCACAGTGAATTCGTGCCACAAGGACAAACAGTCAACAAGGAGTTTTACTGTGAAGTGCTCAAACGGTTGCGCAACAGGGTTCGACGCGTCCGAAACGAAATTCGCGACAATTGGATCTTGCACCATGACAACGCGTCAACCCACACCGCGCTCATTGTCTCCGAGTTGCTGGCCAAAATGGGTGTGGCAACGCTGCCCCAGCCGCCGTACAGCCCCGATCTGGCACCAGCGGATTTCTTTTTGTTCCCAAGGATCAAAAGAACCCTGAAAGGAACTCGGCATGGGACGCTGGAGGCGGTAAAAGCAGCCGCGACGACCTCACTGAAGGAGATTCCCGTTGACGACTTCCAGGGCGCCTTCAATGATTGGGTGAAGCGTTGGCAACGGTGCATCGAAGCAGGGGGAGAATACTTTGAAAAGTTCTGAAAAGATTGTAAACTGATATTGAATAAATGATTTTAAAAAAAATCATTTCGGGAACTTTTGGGACAAACCCTGTACATGTTATTTTGTTTACTCAGGAGAAAGAAAATGCACGTTGCTTATAAGCAAAATTGCATTTGCATTTCAAATTTTGTTCCATGCCTATATGTGCTGAGAAAGAAAAATGACTTACATGCGGATTTAAAAAATAATTTAATAATAAAAATATGTAGCGGGATGCTGCGAAGTAGAGTATTGCGTTAATAAAGAATTTTACAATTTTGTACAAGGAATTAAATTGGATTTTCAGCATTTTTTCTCAAATTTTCTCCCGAATTTATTTAGTTTTTGCGACGCTTCCTACGAAGATCATTTTTCTTACCCGAATCACAAAATTTCATTTTGTAATCTAGCCGAAGCATTTTCGTATATTGGATATAAAATTTCCGGGGAATTATTTTCCATTTTAGCTACTGTAAAAATATATTATTTTGTTTTTACTGCACAGAAAAAGGTGAACAGAAGATCTAATTTTTACATCAAAA